>JAZHYW010012219.1:0-16061 GCA_037355805.1 Ixodes ricinus
CTGTCATTCGTTCTGCAAAGAGACAGTTTTTTAAATCACAATTCGAAATATTTAGATTTAATTCAGCCAAAACATGGTCACTTATTAATCAATTCCGAGGCACTAGTTCTGAAAATTCTATTGACCGAACCCTCGAACGAAATTTCGGGTCACTTACCTCAGAATTAGCAGACGACTTTAACGACTTCTTTGCAAAATACTCTGGCGTGCCCAGAAACACTCTTGTGAACTCATGCACACTAAAGGATGAATTTTTGGCGTCAGCTTTCCTTCCTTGCTTGGACGAGAAGGATTTGCACTCCCTTTTATTTAGTTTCAAAGCCAGCAAATCTCCCGGTATTGATGGTATTCGAGCGTATGATCTTCAGAGAAATTTCACATATATTAAGAACGTTTTGCTTGCTATGCTGAATGGCTTCATTACATCTGGCAGCATACCTGACGAGCTCAAAGCTGCTATTGTGCGGCCACTTTTCAAAGGAGGAGAACGATCCAATGTTGCAAATTATCGCCCTATTTCGATTCTACCTATTTTAGGACAAATTCTCGAAAAACACCTATTTCTGACGATGAGCAGTTTTTTAGATAAGAACGAAATATTTTCATCTACTCAGTATGGATTCATTACTGGGAAAGGCACACAACCGGCCCTTGAGGATTTTTCTGATTACATATATGCAACATTCGAAAGTAATATGTTTGCATGTGCTCTTTTTCTTGATGTGTCCAAGGCTTTCGACACTGTCAGCCATCAGTTACTCCTAGCAAAATTATATCGCCTTGGTTTTCGCGGCCCATTTTATTCTTTACTGGAAAATTTTCTATCTAAAAGGTCCCAGTTTGTCCTAATTGGAAACTTCAGAAGTTCTCGGCTTTCTTTACTGGCGGGAGTGCCTCAGGGTTCTGTTCTTTCTCCTCTACTTTTCAATATTTTTGTGAACGACATGGCCCAAGTTATCAAAGAGTGTAAAATTTACCAATATGCCGATGACACTCTCCTTGTGTCACGTCATATTAATTTCTCTAACTCACTCCACACACTCGAAATAAACGCCTCTCATATAATGGATTGGTTCGGTGATAACCTCCTAGACATAAACCGCTCTAAAACAAAGCTGGTATGTTTTCACAACCCTCTTAAAAAACGCCAGGCTCAGGTAAAGTTTTTGCTTCACCCTTCCAGTTGTGCTCCATGCAACTGTGTATCAATCGAGTCTGTCGATCACGTGAAATACTTAGGTGTACATTTCGATTTTGATATGTCTTGGAACACACATATGACGTATATATGTAGCAAATTGCGAATTGTGTCTTGGATGCTTTATAATACTAAATTTCTTATGCCAGTCGGTATCAGAATAATAGTCGTCCATGCGCTTGCTTACAGTATCCTTCGATACGGTGTCACGGTGTTTGGCAACTGTTCGGGTCGTTGGCAGTCCAAAGTTAATTCTTTATTGAAAGGAATCCTGACAAGCGCTGCATATAATTCTAATTTTTCCAGCCACAGTGATATTTTTCGGAGTCTTCAATTACCTAATCTGCGTTCTCTTTTCATACAAACGGTAGTGCTCCGTAGCTTTTGGAAAAATGAGTTTAAAACACCATTTCAGTCTCCCCGAATACTTCGTCGCGTTCCTCGTTTTGTAGTCCCAACTTGTTCGACCAGGTACGGGAAATGCACTCGGGATTACTACGTTCCGTGTTTGTTCAACGCCCTCCCGGACACTTTCATTGACATCACATCACTGAAACAACTGAAGAAGGAACTCAAGTGCACCAACTTTGATTTCATCTAGCATCTCTTTGCTGTGTCTGCATGCTTCCAGCTTAGTACTGTAATTAGCTAAAATAATGTTAACTTAGTTGCGCCTTTTTTTTTCTCTCTTTCTTACTTTTTTTTCGCTTAACGCTTAACGATTTTCGTGTTTTTTTCCCCTACGTACTTTTTTTTTCGGCCTTTGTGCTTTTTTTTTAACGCTTTTCGTGTTTTTTAGTGCTGTTTTATGCTTTTTGTGTTTTTATAGTTCGACTTCCTGTCTTATATTGTGGAATCACGATAACAGTCTTTTGAATTTTTTTTATGGGCGTCATCATACAAGCCCTCTGCAGGCTTTGATATGCCCGTATTTAATACTTGAATTCCAATGTGTGTGAAATAAAATGTATTATTATTATTATTATTATTATTATAATAGAAGCCCTAGAAGCTCGGGCGGCAGCTCACAGCTGCCGCCCGAGCTTCTAGGCCTTACCTCGCTCCGTAAACTTAAGAAATCACTTAGAAGTATGAGTTTTTGATGATCTCTGTTTACTTTGTTTAGTGTTTCCCAGTGTGGGTTGCACTTGTGTAGCCTTGACGTCCTGGACAATCGCTCGTTGGACGCCGTGTACTGCAATTTCGTTTTTTGCCTGACTATTTTTTTCTTTTTCTTTTCCTCATCAGGCGCGACACTTTGGTCTTTGTGATTATCGTTATTTTTATATTAAGTTCTTTTAAACCTTATCTATGTACTTGCATCCGTATTTGGAGGTGTGATTCTGTGTGTTGCATGCACCCAATTGCTGACTCTGACCTTGGGACATTCTAAGGACGTGTGTATGTCAATCTGTCTTATTTCCTTTTTGTATACCGGGTAGCAAAGTTCAAAGTGTTAATTTTAGGGTAGCATCCCACAAGCCTTGTTTTGGCTTTGATGCGCCCGTCACGCAAACATTGCTGTGCTCCATACAATAAATATATTATTATTATTATTATTATTATTATTATTATTATTATTATTATTATTATTATTATTATTATTATTATTATTATTATTATTATTATTATTATTATTATTATTATTATTATTATTATTATTATTATTATTATTATTATTATTTGGGTGAGTCGCTGCAGAAACTGAAAGTTTCTTGCCGCCACACCTTTCCGTGGAGCCGACCGTGACGAGGTCATTATTCGAGGCGGTATCGTCTGAGTTTCTGAGACAAAAGAATGAATGAAATAACGCACAGCACGACGTATGAACTAAGGTTGTGTCATACTGTCCGTTATTTTATATTTATTTGGTGTCAAAATCCAAGGAAAAGAAAAAAAAACGCTTTTATCAGCGTGCTGAACTGAACCTATACCACCTTCAAGAATATTTCTTGCAAAAATACACAGCAAATGTATAACTCGGTCCTAGATGGTTCGAAATGCGAAGGGGCACACAGTCCATGCAGTCAATTTATATGGAATCCTTCTGAAAACCTTTTTGGAAACAAATCTGAAATTTTGTGTGTAACGCATATCTCAGCTTTTCTTATACAACATTCCAGACTACCCGCGCTACACAAAAATGAGAAAGCGTTAAAATAACCTAAAGTGTAGAGGCTTTTTTTCTAACAGTTGGGGACAGAACGCGATTCAAAAACGACCCAACGGTTAACTACTAGAACCGCTTCGTCTTTTGGGGGTGTTTATTTCTTTAAATACGAAACATGTTCGAACATAGAATTAATAATGATTTTATATCTCCTACAGTAGATAGAGAAATTCGAGAAAAATAAAATATAAGAACGTACACATTACGGCGACACTGGCGGTTTTTGCATTTTGATCAAACGGTGTGTCGAGGGACGCAAAATTTTAACAGCTCGGGCCTGAGTTAAGCCCGTTTTACCACATAAGTAATTGCGAAAATAATCTAATTTGTCAATGTACGATAAGAAAATCCGGAACTAACTCCTTCGTACTAACTCTGTCACGCCGTGTACATCGTCGTCAATGCAACAGGGGCGGGGGGGGGAAGGGTTAGGACACTCAACCCCCCCTCCCCCCGCCCGTGGGTGCGCCGCTGTGGGAAACTGTACACACCGCGACACTGTTAGCGTGAATACGATCATTGGCGGTTTTTGCATTTTGCTCGGACAGTGTATCGAGGCACGCAATGTTGTGACACCTAGGTTGGTTCATCAGATGAGCACTTTTCACCACATAGGTAATTTTGGCAATAGTGCGTTCTCTGTCAATGTAAGATTGTATATTACAGAAACGACTCGCTCGTGCCGTGTACATCACCAGTGCAACGGCGAGGGGGAAAGAGGGGGAGAAGGAGGGGAGGGGGCGATTAATTTATCTACCTTGAAAGGTCCTCGTTGCGGAGAATACTTTAAAAAAAATCGTCGAAATACGCAAAAAAAAAAAAAATTCTCGCGGAGCTTTGGCTTCCCAACCCCCCCCCCCCCCCCCCCGTGGGTGCGCCACTGCCCCCGGGCACGGTGACCTTGGACGCTCTGTGCCCAGGGAAGCAACGGCGCGCTGATGGACACGCAGCACCATGGGGTGAGCGGTCGTGGAAACTGACGAGCGCAGCGGCCAATGGGAGCCCCGTCGACGCGCGCCAGCCAATGGAACCGAAGGATCGGGGAAACTATCTGCCGTTTTCGCGGTTCAAACTGATGACGTCAGCTCGCTCCATGAGACAGTTAAAGGGCCCATGAAACGAATTTTGGGCTGGCATAAATCACTTTAGATTGGGATTTTACTAATAGCCAATCGTTCAGTGTGCCAAAAGAAAAAGGTGGAAAGTCAGAAGCCTGACTTTCAGTGCGAAAATTTGAAAACACAGCAGACTATTTCGTACCTCCTTCCCTTCGTAAGCTCTCTGCCTTTTCACTGTGATACATCCGCGGTTCCCAAAACGCGTCACCGGGTCCAAACACACGTCACATCATACCAGACCTCACTTATTCCCTTCACCCCTAAGCTGACATTGTGGTGGAAGCTACGCGCTTGCCCGACCAATCAGCCACCTCCCTTTCATCACCAGACCTCATCCTCTGCGCGTGGGTATGCGCGAGAGAGCGTGATCACTGCAAAAGTGTGGCAGGCCCAACGAGCACGTATAGCTTCCACAGCTCTCTCAGCGTCGGGGTTAACGGGGTGGGGAAAGCAACGTTTGTCTGAATTTTGAGTGACGGGCTAATCTTCTAGGGAGACAATGGCTCTGTCCGGGTATACAAACGAGATTCCGAGCAAGAGGGGACTCCCTCTTTTCGTCTTCTTGAACTGTTTGGAAGAATGCGCGATATATGAGCTGAGGAGAAAAGCGAAACAGGAAAAAGTTGGAAAAGCGTTTCAAGACCCCTTTAAAGGGCCCATGAAATGAATTTTGGGCTGGGATAAATAAATTTAGATTGGGAATTCACTAATAGCGCATCATCCAGTGGGCCAAAAGAAAAAAAGGTAGAAAGTCAAAAGCCTGACTTTCGGTACGAAAATTTGAAAACACAGCGGACTATTTCGTACCCCCTTCCCTTCGGAAGCTCTCTGCCTTTTCACTACATCCGCGGTCCCCGAAGCGCGTCACCGCGGGTCCAAACGCACGTCACAAGACACTGGACCTCCGAACCTCAATTATTCCCTTCACCCCTAAGCTGACATTGCGGTGGAAGCTACGCGCTTGCCGGACCGATCAGCCGCCTCCCTTTCATCACCTGACCTCATTCTGTGCGCGTGGGTATGCGCGAGAGAGCGTGATCACGTGGCAAAAGTGTGGCTGGCTCACCGAGCACGTAGCTTCCACAGCACTGTCAACTTCGGGGTGAACGGAGTGGGGAAAGCAACTTTTGTCTGAATTTTGTGCGACGGGCTAATCTTCTATAGTCCGTTGCAACCTAAGAACGAAGGGCGAGGGTAAGAATGGCCGGGGAGGAGGAAGCAGACGCAACGCTAAAGAGAGAAGGAGGTTTCCCCCTCTCTTCTCCAGCGTTCCGTCTGCTTTCTCCTCCCCGGCTCGTCTTACCCTCGCCCTTCGTTCTTAGGTTGCAACGGACTATAGGGGGATAATGGCTGTGTCCGGGTACACAAACGAGAGTCCGAGCGAAAGGGGACTTCCCCTTTCCGTCTTCTTGAACTGTTTGGCACAATTTACACTCTTGTACTTGCACTTTTGCACCTGCATCGGAGCCCCCGGTGCAAGTGCACAAGCACTCGGCTTTCACCGGAGTGTAATTTTTCTCGGACAATCTAACTCTCGTTTGTGCACCCGGATACTGGCATTCTCCCCTAGAAGATTAGCCCGTCGCTGCAAATTGAGACAGAAGTTGCTTTCCCCACCCCGTTTACCCCGAAACTAACTGTGCCGTGGAAGCCACGAGCTCGTTGGGCCAGCCACACACCACAATATGATGCATACCAAGCATTTGAGCGCAAAATATTGACAGTTTTTGTCAGCGCTGTAATAAAGTCCGACTTACAACTACACTTAAGTTTTCTTTAATTTATGTTTGTTGTGCTTGCTTTTTTGCACTTAAACAGTGTTGTGAAGCTAACTGAATCACAGGTGACAAGTTGCAGTTTCAGCCTGGATAGTGCTTTTTTGGCTGTTGCGCGAATGAGCTGTGGTAAAGTCTACTTGGGAGAGACTGGTCGTTGCTTGACAGTGTTGGGAAGTACTTCAAGTACATTGTACTTAAAGTACTACTTCAAGTAGGTTTAGAAAACTTGTACTTTACTTGAAGTACATTCTCTGAGTATGTACTTGTACTTTACTTAAAGTATTTTTTTCTGGTACTTTCTGAGGAAAGTACAATTCCAGACTTCAAAGTACATTCTCTAAATATGGTTTTGTTAAATTTGTATCACGAAATGATGCTTTGTCAACTCCGAAGAAATACTGGGAGGGATATTCTACTCTCACCAGAAACGTGAGCAGACGACGCATCACTCCGTTTGTTCTGGGGCGGCTTTACCGTAGCATTTTGAACTCACTACTTCTCGATCGGTCAGCGCAAGCAAGGAGGTATAAAATATTAGGAGAGCAAAATTAATCACAATGTAGCACCTGAAACTGTGGTGCGGAAAAGTTAATCTTTCAAGTCGAAGAAAAAGACAACTGATGGAAAACGTCACAATGTTTTGAGACATTCTCTTTTGTCTTTTCCTTCGACTTGAAAGTTCCTCAATTTTTTCGCACGCCAATCTCAGGTGTCACATTATGATTAATTATAACCATTTGCTTGCGAGGACCCTCCTCTATGAGAAAATTGCTTGCGGAAGGTAAGGGGCGGACGTCATGCTCTCTCCTAGTGTAACCACCTTGGGTGCAACGATCCAGCGCAAACGGCGCCGAATTCAGAAGAGGAACTTAGTGGCAAGTCTAAAAAACTGCTCTGTGGGCACTTGACTTTATCAAATATTCGCCGCTGTTTTTGAAAATAGGTCATGCACCCCTGAGCGATGCATACCAGTTAAAAAATCAATGTATAGGGGAATGGAAGGGCATCATGAAAGATTGTGTTAAAATATTTGTACTTTACTTTGAAAGTACATTGTATTTCTAGTACTTTACTTCAAGTACATTGCATCCAGTGTACTTACTACTTTACTTGAAGTACACAACGTCTCATTTAGTTTGTACTTTACTTGAAGTACCTTTTAGATATACTTTACCCAACACTGTTGCTTGAACGATAGGCTCCGTGAGCACGCGGCCTCGCTCGGCAGTGGCCATGGTTGTGGTGTAGTGGTTAGCACACCCGACATCTACCTGTACACTGCAGGGATTGTGGTTGTTCTCCTGCGTTGGACAACACAAAGGTGGTGGGACGCATGAGGGGCAAGCTGGAGAGAGAGATCATGAAAGCGGCGCTTATACTTGCCTGTGTACCAGATCACTGCATTAGTGTCGCGTCACTGCATCAAACCATCAGAGAATTTCAATTTTTCAATTGCGACAGTCCGTAGTATACTTGTCACACGCGATCCGTAAAGGTCTAATTTGTGTCCTGAACGCGATGTGCACGTGGTGAGAACGTGGGGTGAATGCAGCGCATGATTTTAGTGTTTTCTCCTGCCTCTGTCAAAATTATTTTTTTAATGATTTTTTTTAGTATTAATTTTTTATCATTTATTTTGGTCACGCGTTTCGCAACGTCCTTCTAGTGCCGCTGTAGAAGTTTTTTCTTCTCACATTCTTTTCCAAAGTTCTTTTTTTTATTAGTATTAATTTTTTTCGAAAGAGAAAGAGAGCTTTTGTTAGCGCGTGCCACTGTGCGCGCGTGGAAGTTCTAGTAAACCTTTGGTTGTTAGCACGGTGGTTGTTAGTCAGCGTATGTCCTGTGTCCTTCTAATTTGTGTCCCGTCCTTTGTGCGCTGTTTTCAATGTGGGATGAGGCAGACGTATTCCTGTGAATTTTGTGTCATGGTTCAAGAGAGCCGTTTTACTCATATATACTTTTCTCATAAATAAATTTACTGAAGCTCAAAAATAGAATTTGAAAAATAAATTAGTGGCTTTCGTAGGCAACACTCATGAAATATTTTAAGTTCTGTTGAAATATTCTTCTAACAGCTCGAGACCCGAGTACGCATCTTAGCAGTACTATTGTTAGTGGATACCAATTCTTCGAATATACATACAGCGCGCAGGCGAGCTGGTGGCAGTTCCTTACCATTTATCAGTTCTGCTGCGCAGTGGATCCGTATATAACGAAGGTAGTTCAATGAAATCATTTAGCTGAGAGGCGTATTGAGTAGTGTTATAGGACATTATTAAAGCGGAAGTAAACAAATTATGGTCACGTACACAGACGTAAACAAATTGAGCGCACGCACTCGGCACGCGCCCCGGTTCAATCGTGTAGCATCCTCCTACGTGACCATGGCGTGAGGTTCCCATGCCCCCTTCCCACGCCCATGGTCCCATGTTACGTTTCCGGCGGTTCGACGACGGAACGGCTGCCGAAGGAACAGACAGACTCTCTCTCGGCTGCTGGAAGAACGATCTGTCTTTATTATAAAAGCAAGCTCGCTTTTAAGGATCCTGTATCCAATCAAGACCGGACAAAAAGAAAGAAATGCAATATCGCACATTTTTGAAAACCGGAGACGACGGACGAAAAAGGGGACAACACACAAAACGTCTCAAAAGGTCATGTGATATTATTTGAATCCCTGCGCGGTAAATGTTTTAATCACTAAAAAAAGGTTCCGCGGCGGCTGGGAATCGACTTGGGAACCTTGTGCACACAGTCCGGCACGCTACCGCCTGAGCTACAAGCAGATTTTTTTTCTTTAATACTTGGAAATTTTTACAAGTGACATAACATATGTTGATACTTATGGGTATATACAGTTACGAAACATTCACCTTCACACCTTATTTCCATACTGGTCAGCCAAGTTTCTAACCTAAACTTGGCTGACCCCCGATGTTCATGACTTTGACATATTTCCTTCCATGCGATAGAATTAACAGAAGGGGCGGGGGTGTACTGATAGCGATAAACAACCGCTTTTCGTCATCGTTAGTGGTTACAGCGACTGGCTTGGAGATGGTTTGGATTCATCACCTTCAACCCAGATACTGCTTGGCCTTTGTTACAGACCACCAGACATGAGTAGAGACTTTGTTCCCCTATTACACGAGTGTCTACGCAACTTATTTTCAAAATTTCCCAAAGCAACTCCTGTACTTCTCGATGATTTTAACTATCCCGACATTAATTGGGACACCTTATTTACCAGCAATAATTAATCAAAACAATTTATAAATATGTGTTTAGATTTCAACCTCAAACAGCTCAATAATCAACCAACAAGAATTACTGCTCAGAGCAGCAACATACTGCACCTCTGTCTTTCTACAGATCCCAGTAATGTTAATAACCTATCATTACTTCCTGGGCTCAGTGATAACCTCAGTGATCACTGAGGTGATCCCTGAGGTGATCACAGTGATCAATTGGAGATTAGAATAAAGCTGACTACGCTTAAATTAACAGAGAATTAGAAATATTTTATGAACAGTTTCGTGAAACATTTCGCTTGCGCACAGTAGAACAAAACTGGATCCAATTTAAAAACAAGTTATCTTTTTTAGCCCGGAAATATGTACCCCTGGTTAATGTTAAAACCGACGGACACAACCCATGGTTTACTAAAGCAATTAAGAGAATAGGCAACAAAAAGAAGAGGTTATTTGAGAGAGTTAAGCTATCACCCGCCAATAAGGAGGCACGGAATAAATATGGAGAATGTGAAAAATTATACAGACAAGAAATTGCAAAAGCTAAATAGAAATTTTATGAAAAGACCTATTAAAAGTATTGTCCGATAATCCCAAACAGTTCTGGAATATAATCAATCCTAAACCTCTCACCCTTCTCGCTTTCACTAACATCGAAGGACTGGCTTTAACTGACAAGCAGTGTGCTGATTGCTTAAAAAAATATTTTTGTTGTGTTTTTACCAACGAAACCCTTAATACTGTTCCGGAGCTTCACATTCCCAATCACAAACAAATGGAAGCGATTACTATCAACCCTTTCGGTGTCTTAAAAACCATCGAAAATCAGAAACTTACCTCAAGTACAGGGGATGACCTCATCAATTCCAAGATTCTATTCAACACTAAACAGATATAATCCCTCTTCCTGTCTGACATTTTCCATTAATCCCTAGCTTCTAGCTACATTCCCCTTGACTGGAAAATCTCCCGTGTCATCCCTATACATAAATCCGAGACCGAAATTCACCTCTTAATTATCGTCCCATATCGCTCCTTAGTATCCCATGCAAAATTATTGAACATTTCATATTTTCAAATGTCATAAAATATATTGAGTCCAATAACTTTTTTAACGTTAATCAACATGGATTTAGGAAAGGACTATCATGTGAAACGCAACTCCTAGAATTCGTACATAACATTTACTCTAACCTTGAACATAAAAAACAAGTCGACGCCATCTTCCTTGAATTTGCAAAAGCTTTTTGATAGGGTACCTCATAATCGCCTTTTAACAAAACTCCAGAATTTTAAAATTGATCCCCTTATCATCGCCTGGATATCACAATTTCTTTCTGGTCGCTTCCAATACACCGTCGCAAATAACTCAGAGTCATCTCGATCTAACGTAACATCGGGCGTCCCTCAAGGTAGCGTACTCGGGCCACTCCTTTTTCTAATCTACATTAATAATCTCCCTCTCTGTGTCTCTTCCACAATCCGCCTTTTTGCCGATGACTGCGTAATTTATCGCACAATCACGAATACTGATGATCATTCATCCCTGCAAACCGACTTATCATCCATTGCTCATTGGTGTGACAAGTGGCAGATGTCCCTGAACTTGGAAAAATGCAAAGTGCTGACCTTTTTCTCGTATTTTATCACTATCCTCTTACACCTACAATATTAACGACACAGTACTCAGTAGTACTTCATCCTACAAATATTTTGGTCTTCATATAACAAGCGATTTAACATGGGTCACTCATATTAATCACATAATCGCTAAGGCAAATAGCACACTGGGTTTTCTACGAAGGAACTTAAGACTCGCCCCCCCCCCCCCCCCCCCTCCGTAAAGTGAAACAGACCGCGTATCGCTCCTAGGCATAGCTCCACACCGACGTCGGATCATCGGCGGCTATGCCGACAACGCCGGCGACAGTTTCTAGCCGGTGCCATGTGCGCGGGACACAGCCTTCACCACCACGTCCTCTCCTGTCTCTTACTGGCCGGTGATATCGCTTTGAACCCCGGTCCACCTCAGCCCTCCTGTGCCGGCTGTACAAAGCGGGTGCGGGACAACCAGGCTGCCATCTGCTGCGACTCATGTGAGGGATGGTTCCACCGCAATTGCGTCCATATGTCGTTGAGCCAGTACCGCAAGATGAGTGCTAGCAGCGATCCATGATTTTGCTTACCGTGCTCTCTGCCACCGTTTGCCGACGACCTGTTTGACGTGCCTCCTACGGCTCCGGATCACCCCACCGCACCCGGCGTTCCCGATGCTCCGCTGCTGCCGAAGTCAACTGGTATCAATAAAGCAGCCACGTTCTGGTATAATAACTGCAGAAGCGTGAAAAACAAGGTCGTGGACCTCCAGGCTCTCACTTCCTCGCTGCCAGCGCATTCTACTCTTCTACTGACCGAGACATGGCTCGATGACAGCGTCGCCGACAGTGAACTCTTCCCTCTCGATACGTACAGAGTCTTCCGGAGGATAGAGGAAGCAGAGGAGGCGGCGTCCTCATGGCCATCCCGTCGTGCTTTCACGTTAATCGCCGCATGGATCTCGAACACGACGACCTCGAGGCGCTCTTCGTTGAGTTCTTTTTCCCGCGAGGGACCGTACTCGTGTGCTGTGTTTGTTGCCCGCCTGCCACCCGACACGAAGCATATCGTGCCCTCGACGCGTCTTTGGAGGCGGTCGCGTCTAATCGATACGCAAACATTCTTGTTTTTGGAGACTTTAACGCACATGTCGACTAGTGGACATACGAGGACCCTGTTCCCCGTGACAACTTTGACGACCTGCTTCTTGAGACAGTGACCACCGCAGGCTTGGCCCAGGCGTGCCAACAGCCCACTTACACGACCCGAGATGGCGCACAGAACTATCTCGACCTTCTGTTTACCCACGATGTGACACGCATCGATTCCGTTGATGTAACTGTGGGCCTTCACGGCAGCGACCACAAGGCAGTAGAGGTACGCTACGCGGTCTCCCTGCCACGCACAGGCCACTACGCTCGGACGTTGCAGAGGTTCGATCAGCTGGACTTCAGTCATTGGCCCAACTGGCCCACCTGGCCCCATGGTGCATGAGTACGACGGGGTCGGACTGGTCGTCGAATTATGAACTCTGGTGCGATTTCCTTTTTGCCATAGAGAAAGAATGTGTGCCTACGTCTGTGTGCTCATCAAGACGAAAGCGTTCGCCATGGATCACTTCCGACATTATTAAGGCCGCCCGGCTTAAACGAGTGCTCTTCAGGAGAGCACGGCGTTCCCAGTGCCCTGCCGCATTGCAGCTGGCAAAGGAGCATCAACGTGCTTTGAAGACAGCTATCTACTGTGCCCACAAAAGTATGTCTGCGACATCGCAACAAAGGCTAGAACAGACCCCAACATTTTTCGGGCCTACATCAGTCGTCTGCGCACATCATCCAAGCCACCCTGCTTCAAGGTAAACGGACACGCAGTCGACTCGCCCCAAGATGTGACCGTAATGTTTGCGGAGCACTTCTCGTCCATAAATGGTTCTCGCTCGGATCGCGCCATCCCCCTTCCGACGCCGTCTGACCAGTCTCTAACCGCTGTCCCAGCCACGGAGCTACCGACAGCAACTGCACACGCCCCCTCAACCAGTCAGAACTTGCTACAGTGACCCTCACAACCGAGGCTGTTGCAGACAGCACTGTCCAAAATCACAAACTCCCGGAGTCCCGGGCCGGATGGCATTGCGCCTATATGGTTCAAGGTGCTATCATTCCATGTGCTGCCATCCACCGCCAGAGTGATGCAGGGCCGTGCCAGAATTGATTAACTTGCCCTGTCGATCAACTACCGATATGGCCATGGCGTCGCGACTACTGTAATCTGCGGCGTCCACGTAAACCACGTCCTCGAGTTGTGCGAACCTTTTATCTAGTGCTTGAGCTCTGGCCTGCCTGCGTTCCGTATTGTGTTCGGGGTGCATGTTTCTTGGTAATGGTGGGATGTGTATATGCCCCCTGATGTCGGGTGGAATGTCGTGTTTCTCTCCGGGTCTTCCTTCGTAGTTGATATTTAGCGTCTGGAGGATGTGTCTGCCAGTCGGGCTCTTGGTAAGCCTTTCCATCTGCGCTATCCTCTGTGCTTCTACTAGCTCGTCTAGCGTGTTGTGCAATCCTAGTGCTTCAAAGCGCTCGTTGGAGGTCGTGATTGGTATGCCGATTGCCTGCTTGTAAGCCCTTTTTATTAAAGCGTTGATTTTCTTGCGCTCATCTGCCTTGAGGTCAAGGAAGGGAGCGACGTAGGTTACTCGACTCAAGACGAATGCCTGGACCAGCCTGATTAAGTTGCCCTCCTTCATTCCGTGATGCCGATTGGCTATCCGCGAAATGAGGCGGGTGGTTTGATACACACTTCTTTCGAGTGTCCTGATTGTCTCGATGTTGCGGCCGTTCTCCTGAATTTTCAGGCCTAAGACCCTAATGCAGTGTACAACCGGGATGGGCAGCCCCCGCAAGCGTATAGCTGAATTTGTGGTTTTTCGGTGGTTGCTTCCTTTTTCTGTCCTCTCCGGGTTGGCCGATAAAGGAGCAGCTCCGATTTTTGTGGGGAGCAGCTTAAGCCTTTCGGTTCCACGTACCCTTCCACCGCGTTTATTGCCTGCTGCAGTGTATCCTGCACGTGCCCGTCGCTGCCGCCAGCCACCCAGAGTGTGACGTCGTCAGCATACAGGCTGTGATTTAGTCCGTGTATTCTCTCTAAGAGGCTGGGTAGGCCGATCATAGCAACGTTGAAGAGGAAAGGCGAGAGGACAGAGCCTTGCGGCGTGCCTCTGCTCCCCAACTCCAGCTCGCCGGACTCAACCCCCCCTACTGTCAGGGTGACCGTCCTGTCGGATAAAAAATCCCTGATGTAGTCGTAGGTCTTTTGACCTACCTCTAATTTTTCTAAGTTTTCTAGAATTGCTGCGTGTTTTACATTATCAAATGCCTTTGTGAGGTCGAGCCCCACAATGGCCCTGGTGTCTAGCGGGGAGCATTCCTCTCCATCTATAATTTGATGTTTGAGCCTCAGCATCACGTCCTGAGTCGAGAGCTTGGGCCGAAAACCTATCATGGTATAGGGAAAGAGTCCCTTCTCATCCATATACTTGTTTAGTCTGTTTAACACTATGTGCTCCATCAGCTTCCCCACGCATGAAGTGAGCGAGATGGGCCGCAGGGTCTCCAGCTGTAGCTTTTTGCCCGGTTTCGGTATCATGATAACCTTAGCGGTCTTCCATTGTGTGGGGATTTTACCGTCCTTCCAGCACTTGTTCATGTACTTGGTGAGAGCCTCGATGGAGTCGTCATCTAGATTCCTCAGCATCTTGTTTGTTACACCGTCCGGTCCCGGAACGGATTTGGCGCGGAGACCAAGTATGGCTCCCCGCGCCTCCGCCGTCGTGAACGGATGGTCAAGAGTCTCATTCGAGGCTCCCGCGTATATTCTAAGTTGTTCTTTTGGATTGGTCCCGATGTATCTATTGCGGACTTCCTTGATTAGGTCGTCGTTCGTGCCCTGGTAGGTATGCAGAATTTTACTTAGGTTGTGTTTCTGCGTGGTCTTGCTTTTATCTGGGTCAATTAAGTACCTAAGAATATTCCAGGTTCTTGCAAGGCCCATCTGTAGTTCCATACCGTCGCACGTGCTGTACCAGTTTTGGCGCGACAGCTGGTTCGCGTAGTCCTCTATTGTTTTATTAAGGATCGCTAGTCGTCGGCGAAGTGCGCGGTTTAGTTTTTGTTTGCCTAACCTTTTCTGCAAGCCTTGCTTCGCTTCCCACATATGTAGAAGCTTAGCGTCGGCCTGTGTTAGTTCGGCTTCCTCCGGAATGGTCTTTGTTGCTTTCTGCACGGATGCGTGAAGCTGCTCGACCCACGATTCGATGTCCTCAATCTCGTGCGTCTCTGTTTTCCCCTCGCATGAATCACGTTCGGCTGCTCTGAGCTCCCTGAACTCGTCCCACTCGATGATCTTAAGCTGCGTGCCCTTTTTTGGTTTGTGGGGGCCCGCTTCTAGTTTTGTGGCCACTATATAGTGGTCACTTCCTAGATTTTCCTGCGTGTTTAGCCACTCGGCTTCCTTTTTAGCGTTCTTTGTGAATGTTAGGTCCGGTGTGGTGTCCGCACATACGCTGTTTCCCAACCTAGTGGGGTACGCGTGGTCGGTGACCAGAGACAGCCCCTCCTGCTGGGCGTCCAGCCAGAGATTCCGCCCTTTGATCATTTCCCGCTTGTATCCCCAGGCTGGGTGGTGTGCGTTGAAATCACCTACTATCACTAGTGTTTGGCGCTTTGCAATGTCTAATGTCTTGCGAAAAAGGTTCGCGAATCTGTGTTGCTTGCGTGGGTTGCTGTATACGTTTAATACAAATAGGCTTCCCTTGCCCCTTTTTTGGCTTGAGATGATCTCCACAAGGACGTGGTCTACGGTCGTTACGCCGGTATCGCGCCGTATAACCGGTAGATTACGTCTAACGAGGGTCGCTACTGTTAAACTTTTATCGTCCGAGGCCGGTTCATCCTC
>JAZHYW010012220.1:0-41641 GCA_037355805.1 Ixodes ricinus
GAAGAGGGTAGAAGAGGCGACTGACTGAATCATCCTGGTCGGGCCAAGCCAGGACAACCGTCTACGAGAAGCAGGGGCCGAAGCTGTGTTTTGCCTCACCCGGGGGCCGCGAAGGGTCCAAACACACCCCGGGCTCAGCTCAACCACCAGGGTCCCCTTTTTCCCGGACAAGGGTTAAGCCACGCACAGCCAGGCGTGGGTGGGCGAACCCACATGGCTCGGGGTTCGAAGTGACGCCACTCACCAAGCACCTACAATAAAGTAGGTGCCCCCTGCATGCGGGTATGGTGGCCCACGTGGCTGGGGTCCGTGGTGACGCTACTCACCAAGCACCTAGCACCTAAGGTGCAGGCGCCCCTGCGGAGCTCGGTGTCCGTGGAGACGCCACTCTCCAAACACCTGCTTTCACAGGTGCCCCATGCGGGGCCTTTGACTATCGTCGACTGAACGTAGAAACAAGGAAGGTCGTCTGTCCGCTGCCCCGCGTCAAAGAAACAATAACCGGTTGTGCTACGCCTGATACTTCTTGTCGATGCAATTGAAGAGCGTGTACTGGCAGATTAAGGTTGATCTGCGGGATAGTGACAGTGCGGGACGCCGGAAAGACTGCACGCAGATAAATTGATGCCGTTCGGACAATGCACCGCGTCGCGACCTTTAAGCGTGTTATGGACACCGCATTTTGAGCCTTGAAAGGCCAAAGCAGCTCGGTTATGGCGAGCTGAAATTCCTTGGCCACGTTGTGAGTGCTACGGGTGTAAGACCTAACCCTCCAAAGACCTCTGCTGTAGCTAAATTTACGATGCCATTGGACAAGAAAGCCGCGCGTAGAATTCTTGGGCTGTGAACATAATACAAACGTTTTGTTCGCGATGTTTTGAAGATCTCTGCACCGCTCACGTATTTGACGAGGAACAACGTAAACTTTCTGTGGGGAACCAAGCAGGAACAAGCGTTCAACGAACTGAAGCAAAGGCTTCACTCGCCCACTATCCTCGGACATTTCGATCTGTCAGCGGAGACGGAAATAAACACAGATACCAGCGACACCGGACTCGGAGCGGTGGTCGTCCAGCGACAAAAGGGAGCAGGGATGGTGATTGCTTACGCAAGCCCGGCCTTAACGAGGGCAAAGCGAAATCACTCAACGACCGACAAGGAGAGCGTTGCCATCGTCTGGGCGATAACAAAGTTGCGTCTGTACTTGTACGGCAGTCCATTCCCTGTAGTCACAAACCACCACTTCTTCTGGTGGCTTGCGAACCTGAAGGATCCGTCAGAACGTCTCGCCCACTGAGCTTTCTTCTGCAAGAATTCTATCTGACCATTGTGCACAAGTCCGGCCCCAGGCACAAGACGCCAACTGTTTGCCTCGGGCACCAGTTGAATCTCCTCCCACCGGCAGCGATGACGTCGACGCCAATTTTATCGACGCAGTTAAGGTTACCGGCATCGGAGCACCTCAACACAACGATCCGGAACTTCGCACCGTGATCGACCGCCTCGTAGATTGAGGAAGTTCAGATGCCCGAGTCTTTTCTCGTGATCTTTCAACTTTCGTCCTTCGACAAGGTTTACTCCTCGAAAACAGCCTCGGAACCAGCAGCCCTAACTGCGTGGCTGCTGGTTGTCTCTACCAGTCTTCGAGATTAAATTTTTCAAGCAAGCCACGACTACCCAACGGTAGTCGTGGCAGCAGGACACTCGCCCGGATCCGTGACAAGTACTACTCGCCAAGACTTCTGAAGACCGTCCATCTGCACACCCGTACGTGCCACGACTGCCAAAAATGAAAGAAGCCAGGCAAAACTCCTACAGCCATATCAACCCCCACTATGCCCTGCCAGCAAATAGGAATGGATTCGCTCGGGCTTTTCCCACCGTCAACATCGGAGAACCCCTGGATGATCTTTGCCACAAATTATCTCACACAATACGTGGCGACGAAAGCTCTTCCGTCGATAACAACGGTGGAAATCGCCAAGTTTTTTGTCGATTCCTCCTTCTCCGTCACGGCGCCCCAGAAATCTTGATTACAGACCGAGGGTCATCGTTCATGCCTCAGCAAACGCAAGAGATTCTTCGGCTCAGCCACACCAGCCATTGCCGAACCACGGAGCGACTCAATAAGACAATCGCCGACAAGATCTTTATGTGCGTCGACCGTCGACATTGCTTCCAACACGGCTGTTCAAGACCCTAGTGAAAGTTATAAGAAGCTTCTGACAAGTTTTTATATGGCTCTTATATGTTGTTTTATATCTCATATAATTCTTAAATAGTGTTGATATGTTCTCATATATATTTTATGGTTCATGTGTGTTTATTGGACGCAGAAATTTCTCATAGAAATGGGATTTCTCAATAGGGGAGGAGACCGATTTCACACTTTTTGAGCTGCTCCAAAGCAGAAAGGTGACGGCCATGATCGCGTTGCTGCGCAGTGAGCCAGTGCATGACGGAAGCGACGATGCCCATCTTGTCAGTCATAGAGCAGACGAGGTACATCAGCTTGCCCGGCGTCGGATCCACGATCAACAATGTGTCGACGCTCGCCGGTGCAACCTTCGGCGCCGCGACGTCCACTTCCAGCCCGGAGACGGACTGTGAATGTGGACACCAATTCGTCGTTACGGTCTCAGCGAGAAACTGCTCAAGCGATACTTCGGGGCCTACAAGATAACTAGACACCTCGTATATCTCAGCCATAAAGTTCTTCCAGACGGAACGCGGCCATATTCAAGACTGCAGCTACGACCCGAGGTGGTGCACGGCGTCCGCCTCAAACCGTATTACAATCGATGGAGCTGCGGACTGGCTAAGAACTATGACTTCTGATTGTGCCGTTCCTTTTTTGGCTTTTGTTTTTTGTGCTGCATTGGGGCGATGTGTGTTTTAAAGGGGGCAGTAATGCCGCGTGCGTGGCCGAGTGGCAACGCACCCGACTCGCACGCAGTGGTCTCGCGTTCAATTGCTTAGGGCCGTACAACTTGTTAAGGCGAAAGCCTTACTTGCCCCAATGAGCGAAAATTCGGAGTAACTGGCCATAAACTGCGATTGCGCCGCACGCTCAAGCGTATCCCTACTGAAAAAAACCATTTGAGATTCAAACGAGTCGACCCGCTTGAATCAAACGGGTGGCAAACCGGTCGATCCGTTCGGATCAATCGTGATTATGGGATACGGGTAGCCGTTTGATACGGTAGCCGTTTGATACGGTAGCCGTTTGATACGGTAGCCGTTTGATACGGGTGCTCGTTTGATACGGGTGACCGGTCGATCTGACACGTGACCACACATTTGAACGCGCCATTCGGAAAGGCAAATTTTTCGCAAGCCCTAAATGGGTATCGTCTGGAAGGTTGGGTACCTTAAACTTATTTAAGACCACCCGAAACTCAAACCTATTTATAACATGCAGGAAACACGTAAAAAAATGTGCTCCCGAAGGTGCTTGAAAATGGGCAGGAAAGCAGACACAAAATATTGTTTTCGATTCTCCTAGAACTTTATTACAACCTATTCCGTAAACAAGTACAAACGTGCAAGCGGTCTGTGAAATGTGAAGAGGCACTCTTTTATACAACCAAAAAGATTGCAAAGCAAAAAAGAACCGAGGTAATTCTAGACTATAATGGTAGACTTTCGGCAAAATTATTCTCCCGGCTGCCGCGAGAATTGACGCTGCATAATTCTATAAATAATCTGGAAGAGTACACGTAGAAGAACGGTCAATCGTTGTAAACAAGTAGGTTGCAGTGCACTTACCATAATTATAGCGGACTTGAAAGATGTAATCCGATATATATGTCAACACGGTCAAAGCAGGACAACCACACAAAACCGAGAAGGAAGGCTCCTTGAAGTTTCAACACGATGCGGCGCACAAGCTGTCATTTGCCGAACCCAACCAAATTGCCAGAATTCCTGACTTCTTTGAAGAATCGCTTGTTGCCGATATACGTGTAGGACTTTTCGAACACTGATAGCTTTGGTGCACATCGAATATGACGTCGAGAGATATCCTAATAAGACCGCAGGGTAAGCCGACAGACCGAAGCAGGTAGGACGAGCCAAGCTCGAACTGCAACGGACAACAAGCAGACAAAGAAAAAAAGCGGCTGCTAGACGCGCCCTTATCAGCGTGTAGCTTGCGCGCTGCTGCGGGTCACGTGACAGAGTGACAAGAGAGGAGGGGCGGGGTGAAGTCAAGGCGAAGGACACCGGGACGCGTACCCCCCACCCTTCTATAAAAAAAAAAAAGTCAGAAAATTTGCGGTTAGTTTTTTGTTTTTTTTTTATTGCAGTCAATGTTAGGGGAGAGGGTGCACCAACCGCTGTACACGCGCTTTCCTCTTCGATTTTGCCACAGAAAGTTAACCGCGCCGCGTTTGCAGCCTCGGAAAGCAGGCGAATTTCTTCAGTACGCTTGAACTTGAACGCTGGAAATGGCGCGCGCCTGCCTGAAGCTCGGCTTGCGCCCGAGCGAAAAAAGCACCCAGCGCGAGCTCGTAATTTGACTGCTGCAACAGCGGGCATGCTCTCGCATTGCTCGATGTTCGTGCAGCCACATGTTCGCGCGTTACCTTCGTTGAGTCTTGAATTGAGGCGAAACGGAGTCTAGAAGTATATTCTTTCATGCGGTCGCGTCCTCTGCGAGAGAGATTCGAGCTGAATAAATAAATTGAGGCAACAAAGAACGACAAAGTTTTAAAGTTCTGTCAAAAATATCGGCTCGGCAACGTTGCATGTTTATGTAAAAAAAATGTTTATTGTTGTTGCAGTATAAGCGAACATCAGCGCAATCAAAATATAAATATAATTACTGGCATTATGCGGACGATTTGAAATCGATGAACAGGCGCTCCCGGCCTTCCCGAAACATAGGCTGCCACGGCTGAAACAGGCGTATCCATGCCGCCGATCTGTACGTTCAGTATCAAACGGGCTCCGGACAGCCGTTTGATTAAATCGGTACAGTTCGACGGTCCCCGGTCACCCGCTTGTGCAACATGGTTACCGGTTTGAGCAAACGTGCGCAACTTTGCCCAAACGTGTGGCCCATTTGCCCAGACGAGTGACCCGTTTGCCAAACGAGTGCCTGTTTGCCCAAATAGGTGACCGTTATGGCTCATACGGGGGACCCTCTTAGCCATACGAGCGACCCTTTGACAAACGGGTGACCGGTATGGCTAAACTGTTACCGGTATGAGCCCGTTTACTTTCATATAGGTGCCAAATGGTTTTTTCAGTAGGGATGCTCAAGGACGACGCTGTCCTTGGCGTCTTCCTAAGGCCCGTTCACACTCTTGCGACCGAGTTCGACCGAGAGAGACCAAACCGGTTTTTAAGCCTCTTGCGATCTCTTAGGACCAGCTCCGCCGGCAGCGCATCCGGTCTTAAGAAGTCGCAAAAGGATTAAAACCGGTCTGGTCTCTCTCGGTCGAACTCGGTCGCAAGGGTGAACGGGCCTTTAGAGTCGTCCTAAAAGTCTTCCTAGACCTTTAGGATGACCTCACTTGTAACAGTGCACGAAAAACAGGCGTCGTCGGCGTTGTTTTTGTAAGATCGCCGTAAAAATACGTCATCAAGCGTCATCAGCGTGATGTGATCAAGCGTCACCTTGCGTCATGAGCATCATGTCACCGCCGGAGCGTAGTGTGCAAAAGGTGCGCTTTGGACTTCATCTGTGCTTGTTGTGTGCCAGGCTTAAGCTGAGCTAGTTGGCTCCTACACTCTAAGAAAAAAGTTGGCCTCAAGGGACTAACGGCAATATTTGGTCCTCTGAACTCGCAGTTGCTCCCCGAAAGGACCATCTGGTTCAAGCTAGGTACCGTGCGCAAAAGCTTGGGACTAACTGCGCTCGACTGGGACTAACCGATAGGCGTGCGCGAGCAAAAGCAGCCATTAGTCCCCCTCAGACAGGGTGCATCTGTATGATTTAGTCCCCGAAGGCTAACGGAATGTTTGCCAGGAGGACGAATGATATTTCGCTTGTCTTGGGGATCGGCGAGACTCAGCCCAGCACGGCTGAAAGTGTTGACAAAACTCGGACGAAACTGGCGAATTTGTTTAATGTGCCACGAACGTTAAGACATTACATGGTAGAGCTTCGCGCGTTGTGCGAATGCGAGTTAACATACGTGTTGACTCTCTTCACCCAGCTATCTCGTCAAAAATGATCTGTTGACATTTCACAAGTCCCATTCACTTAATTTGCCTTCGCGCAAAAAATGTGCGTTTATCCAAACGCAACACCTCCAAATACTAACACTTTTTTTCTCTTGACCGGCGTGCTTTCAACACCGGAGTCTCGCAGTCAGAATAAATGGTCACTTCAATCGCTAAAACTGAGTTCTGAGAACAAGTCGAGCCTCGTCTCTGCGTCTCCCCGTAACCAACCTTTCTGGGTAGTCCAATATCGAACTCAAGATCCGCAACGACACACTTGATGCACAGCACGTTCCACTCAAAAAGCACATTCAGGGGCAGTATCCAGACGCCTTCATGCCATCGTCATCGCTGTTTCAGATAACATTCCGGGTGAACAACGAAGAACGAACCGCGCCCGTTTCACCCATGGCAACACCCTGCTAATACAAAACAAATGCGAACTAAAAAATAAAAAAGGCCCCCGAGGAAACTGAAAAGAAAGAAAGAAAAAAAAAAGAAAAAAAACGTGTTTGCCTGTACGTCACTTGACCGGCGTGTTGGAAATGGCGACCTTCGGCCTTCTCCCGTCCTTGAGGCATTGGTGTGTCCGTATGTAGTGGGAGGGGAAGAGAGATTTTCGTGTACGCGCCCTTCCCTCTCCCACCAACCCCCTGTCCCGCATTCTTTCTGGCGCTCCTAGCTCACGCGGCGGGTTGGGCAGATGGGGCAGAGAGGGTCCGTCGGGAAAATGGGAAGGGGTCTTTGTTTGAAAAGGACCTGTTTTTAGTACAGCCTTCGTCAGAACTTAGAAGCTGGTCGCCTTGTGTCGTTTCCGATCATTGCGGGATCCGGTTTGGATTCGCGGTGCTGCAACACTGCACTTGATCTGTTCTGAAGTTACAAGACAAGGGAACTCGATTAAGGTATGTCGAAGTACTTCTGTTTAAGGTATATTTATTAACTGCGGCTTCAGAAAGTGTTTTATTTTGAGCGCGTTCTCTAGCTTACAAAGCGCGCGCCATGCTCTATTCTTTTTGGCACCATGCTTGCTTATTTTGTTATGTAGCACAGAGACCTGATATTCAATCGTATCGAGCAAAACGCCAGTTCTACCAATGGCTTATTTTTTGTGTTTTGCAGACCCTGGCAGAATCGCTTTACAATAAAGGCCTGTTCACACATGCAGCAGAGAGCTACAAGCATAGCGCTGACCTAGCGCTAAGCGCGTGCTGACGGGAGCTTTCGCCAGCTTTGTATCGCACCGTGAAAACTGTTGCTCATGGCAGACGAAAAGCAGCTCACGACACGTGAACAGCGCTACCTTAGCGCTTCGCTGCGTGTAAAAACTGGCCTTAATGGAGACATTTATTCGATTGTACAGACTTTCGTGTTGATGGCGGAAGCTTATTCTGTCACTTTGAAGCATAGTTTGAGCTCGCACACGCTGGGTCTGTAATTCGCAGTGAACAATCTATTAAAAATATAATATTGCGCTGGTCTGCTGTCAACAGATCGCATGTTAGATGTGAACCATTGTAGCACTTTTGTAGCCTATTTGTTATTTTATTATGTGTGTGTTATATCTCATACTGTTGTTAAGCCACCGAGTATTTCACGCTGCCCCTGTTGCTAATAATCCAAATTCCTCGCAAACAGGCAAGAAGCTGCCGGTGCCCCAATAAACGGTGCTTGGACCACGACCGGTTTGGACAGACGTCCCAGTGTTCAAGCCATCGTCGACGCAAGTGAAAACTCTTTGGAATTTGGCCTTATCGTGGATTCTACCGCTCAGGAACTTCAACTTCAGTCATCCTTGAATGTGATGTGTATCTACGAGGCAATAAAGCTACATTTAACCTGAACTGCACAATTTCGTTTCGGAGATATGTGGCTCGGGACCAAATGTAAAGGATAAACCTTTAGTCCCAGGGGTCTTAATCCAAGGGCGCAATGTTTAGACCCAGGGGTCCAAGTGCAAGGGCCTAACAGTTGGTCCTCGGGGTTCATTTGAAACGATGTAACAGTTAGTCCCAGGGGTTCAAGTGCAAGGGCCTAATAGTTCGTCCTCGGGGTTCAATTGAAACGGTGTAACAATTGGTCCCAGGGGACCAAGTGCAAGGGCCTAACAGTTGGTCCTTGAGGTGCAACTGAAACGGTGTAACAGTTAGTCCCAACGGTGCTAGTGCGAGAGACTAATGGAGGGGTGCAACTGTTAGTCCCCTTCCCGTTAGTCCCCGAGGGGACTAATGGTTGTGGCAACGAACTTGCTCCCCTCGGGGACTAAGTCGCTCTCCCTTTTTCTTAGAGTGTACTTCAGCGGTGTGTATGTTCGTTCTGTATGTATATGTTTATCTTAGTTCAGCTCGCGTTACCTGTCTTTGTGTGCTTCGTGCGATGAACTGTGAAGCGACCGCGTCTACATCTACGGCAAATATGCCACAGCCTCCTTAAGTATCCTCCTCTAGGCGTCGTTCTCGACGTCGTCCTAGAAGTTGTCCTAGAGGTCGTTTCTGACATTGTTTCAGAGGTCGTTCTAGACGTCGTCCTCTAGGCGTCGTTCTTGACGTCGTCCTAGACGTCGTCCTTTTGGGGCTTTCGCCTTTCTACACGTAAGTAGTCTTAAGTGTATTCGTGTATTTTTATAAGATTATTAATCCGAAAGCATTAACTGTCCCATAGAGCAAAACCGGTTGTATGTACCAGCGAAAATAAATTCCCATTGGCTAGCGAAACGGCATTTAAAGTCCCATTGGCTGCGACGCGTCATTCGCTGCCTCACCATTGGTCATTCGTGACAATAGACGCTTTGCAGCAGCTGTGCATGGGCGCCGCCATAACTGACCTTCAGTTAGCTTCGTCACAAAAGCCGGCAAGGCCACTCGAGGTCAAATAGGACCTCGAGCGGCCCTGCCGGCTTTCGCCTTCTTTCTGACGCGGTCAAGAGGACGCGCCTCAGAAATAAAACACAAGTAAAAGCACAGCAACGCAGAGGATTCGTCACGAAAGCCGTGAACCCGTGGAGTGGGGGAGCGTGATTTCACCGCCGGAGAGCCGTCTGAAAAAGGATGACGTGGCGCGCTCCTTGTAGGAATTCTTTCGGATTTCCACACGTATGATGTTGTAATAATAGTTTCTTCAAAGTCCGAGAAGCTCCTCGTCTAGAATGTTCCAAGGCCGAACAATCTACTTCGAATGTTCGCGAAACCCTTGCGTCTGCAAAGGGCACTCCGTGTGGCTCTACGAAGTCAGTTCCTATCCAGCGCTCGATCCTGCTACTGCGCCGACATCAATGCTCGGCTACGACGTCTGTAATTATCCTTATTTTGTTTTGAACACAAGTTCGCCCAATTAAACCTTTAATTTTTTCTAGTTATTCGCTGTCTCATCATTCGCCATTTGTGAAAATAGACGCTTTATTGCAGCTGTGCATGGGCGCCGCCTCTATAACTGACCTTCAGTTTTTGTTTCCTCTTATTCCCGTTTCTTCACTTTCTCATTATCATAGGAGCCCAGGTTGCAGGCCTGGTTATTGCCATTGTAAATTCAATTGTGTCCTTCCCAGCATTGGCCTTTGTGGAGGCTCGTGAACACCTGATTCAGTGTCTCGGTATCTCCGTAAGACAAGAGAAGGTCAGCAATGGCGGCTGTAATCTGACGCGTGTGTAAAGCGTCTATATCTACAAGGCAGGGCACAGGCGCGTGAGCCTAGATCTGCCAAATGCGCTTGTTTGTGTGAACATTGCGCATACAAAGCACACTCCCAGGCCACAAGTTCGCGCCCGTGCCTTTGTCAGCATTGGGGATGCTTGCGAGATGCAGTCGAAACCCCAGAGCTCACGCTTCCTCTAACCGGATGAAAAAAACAACATCTCTTACCCTGTTTCATAATTAATGTATTGTGTGTTTTTGTGTGTATGTTAATACACCCTGAACTTAGTCTGCCTCAACGGGCAACCTGCCTCTTAGTTCTTGATGAGCAATTTAGCCAGTGTAGTGCAACCGCTATACTCCGTTGAACCTTCAGCTGAGCCTAGAAGCTCCGCCTTCAGCGAGAGGTTTCTGTCCTTACTAACACAAATGTGTGCGCGCAGGCACGCGCAACCAAAGCACTGTGAAAGCCAGCGTGCTCGCGCTGAAGTCGGACCTTCTAGTCTCAGGTTAAGGGGGATTCAAATGCGATTTATTTGTAGCCTTTTCCTCATAAATGGCGCAGAATTTCTCGGGAACAAACGAGTTCCGCGATGCCATGGAAAGTTCCATTCACAAGATCAAGACCATGTTGGCTAGCATCATCAACTGATTTAATAAATAATCCTCTTCCTCTATCCCCTACAAGTACTCCAAAGAAACAGAAACAACGCCAGCCCTGCATCTTTCAGTGGAACTGCCGAGGTTTTCGCACCAAGGCAGCCTAATTAAAACTGCGTATAGAGCGTATAACAGACGATGCACCCGTTGTTATACTTCTAGAAGACGAAGTAGGGACAGCGCCCACGATTCTTGGGTTGTTCTCGGCACGGGGAAATCGAGGCGAGTTCTCCGCCGAACTCACCACTCGCCGCGATTGGTTGGCGCCCTGCATGACGAAACGCGCAGTCACTCCCTAAGTCGTGACGTCACAATGGAGGGTTTGAGGCGGTTGGAGATTGGCATACTCGGAAATTGCGGCGAGATGCTGTGACGTCATTGTGACGTGGCAGAAGTATCCGCGGAAGGGAAAAGCTTGCCGCCTCCGACCTAGGCGAGTTGGGCGAGTTGGGCGCGAGATGAGGGTGAAGCGTCCAAAATGGCATCATTTTTGTTTTTGTTTCGGCATCGGCGTAGGTATATAAGCCACGCCAATGCGTTTGACATAGACGAAGGTAATTTTCAACAACACTACCGCCTCTCGAAAGACGTGGTATGGTGGCTGTGCGATGAACTGCGTGGCGAACCGGGCTAGAGGCGATGGAGTCGTGCATGGACCGTAGTCGCCGGCGTGAATCCTACAAACAAATCCTACAAAGTGAATCCTAGAAAAAAATGTGTTTCTACGGCAATCTGCAACCAGGACCGCACTTTATCATTACCTACAGGCTTTTATAATTATTGTGATGGTTTGCTGCGCTGCGTAGATGCAAAAAAAAACTTCATAAAATTTAAACTAAAATAGAGGATAGAAGAAAAACAATGTACATGAATGGCGCAGACTAACAACTGTGTAATTTCTTTCTCATCTTTCTCCCTCCACACCCTCATTTGACAAACAAATTGGTCGTTAGTTGTTTCTACTGCAGAAGTTTAGTCTGCCACAGCATAGCGAGATTGTTACCTGTAAATAAGCAATTTCGCCAGTGCAGTACAACCGCTAGGCTGGGGTCTTTATCGTCCACAACGCAGTAGTGGTACACGACCGCACGCCGGTACGATGTTCGTCCAGGTGGAAACGGGCGGAGGGGGGGAGGAGAGTATCTATCGCAGGATCTTTGGGTTCTGCATCTAGAGCTTTCGCTTGACGTGCACCCTACTTTAAAAACTTATTGTGACTGTGTGGCTGCGTGGCGGTGGGGGAGGGGGGGTGGTAGGGGGGCGGAGAAAGAGAAAGTACACAGGTGTTAGTGTGCGCCATTCATCTATGTTGTTTTTCGTCTATTCTCTGCTTTAGTCTAAATTATATTAAGTGCGTTTTCCTTGCATCTACGCAGCGCAGCAAACCATCACAATGTCTAACCAACTGGCCCATATCCAAGCAATATTTGTATAAGTAGCCTCCGTGCTGTTACCGATTCTTAGTTGTCATTTAAGATTTAAATAAAACAAATTGGGGTGTGTGTATGTTGATACAGCCTAGAGCTTGGTCTGCCTCAACGGCCGACGAGTCTGCCAGCTGTAAATGAGAAATTGAAACAGTGCAGTACAACCGCATTCCTGGAAAATGTAACGTTCATCACACAGTAGTGATACACAACCGCACGCTGGTACGATGCTCATCAAGATCGAAACGGGCAGGGGTGGGTATTGAACCCAGGATCCCTGCAGCGCGAGCTTTCGATCGACGTGCTTCAAGCTGGTGTGCGCTAGCCCAACCGCACACCGATCCCACGATTTAAATAAAATTAAACCCTTCATTGCGAAGTGTAGGGGCGAATCGGAGCTACGATGGGGAACTCGCAACCGCCGGGGGGTTCGGAAATCAAAGAGGAAGAGTGGGAAACTTGCCGGGCGGAGTCAAAAGAAGCCTATCTGCTCCCCTGTTACTTCGCATCGGAGATTCTTGGCGAGGCCAAGCATAGCCCCCCTGGATACTTCACCCTTACCTCACCGTCCTTTCCACGATCCAGCAATGAACACGGTGGTTCTCTGGAGACTCCTGGCTTGGTCCTCACGCTGGTAAAAACACACATCCTCCAGTCCCAACTAGACACCTCCTGTCTTAACAATGAGGAAAGAGTAATTGTGGATGTCAGAATTCGGATTGTGATTAAGGCTCTCTGCATCTACAATGTGTATCTCCCCCAATCAGGATGATTCCGTTGGCTGTACGTAGATTGATGAAATAATGAATAGCACATTAGAATCGGTCATCCTCGCTGGGGTCTTCAGCGCTCCACATAACCGATGGGGCTACAAGAAAACCCTTCGTAAGGGGCGCCTCATTCCTCACACTGCAAGAAGCACAACCTCGAACTTCCCAATAACGCCAACACCCCAACTCGCTTTGGCGCTTCGGCAAAACAGGATGACAGGTCCGCGGATATGACGTGGGCATCCCCGGGCCTCAAAATTCAGTAGAGCGTCTACACGGACCATATGCAAGTACGAAAGTCGGACACGCGAGGAGCCCTCTCCAGTCACTGGAGACCGGCCTGCTAGAAGTAAGCAGCCCATGGCAGCACCGTGAAGGTCACCACTGCGAAGAATGCTGCTAGGCCTAACTCACATATCTTGATCACTATCACTTTCATCTCGTATATTACATCATAATCACCATCGATAAACGCGGCATCGCGGGCCTCCCTGGTACGGGCTGTTGCCTTTCTGCGGTGCCGTGGCTCTCCTGAGCAAATAAAGATTATGATTATTATTATGGTCATGGAAAGTGATCACGCCCCTCTCTGCCCCACACTCTACATTGGCTGCAGCTCACGCAAGGAAACACGTTTCATCAAATGGGACACCTTTCGTGAAGCACTCTCTACTTTTACTAACACTAACCTTACCCTACGCTTCCAAGAAGCCATGCGCAAGGCTCAGTCTACATAAAGGGTTAAGGAAAACTCCCCATGTCCGGACCTTCATCTCCTAAAGCTGTGGGCCAGCCGACTCCAGGCACCCCAACGATGAAGTAAGAACAAGCGAAGCCAACACCTAAGAAATAAACTCAGCCTTGCTACCGCCAAAGCCAAACGATACGCCCTGGAGTTCGACACATCCACGTGGCAGACACACTGCAATTCATTCAACGAAGAGACAGGGCTCAAGAAGGTCTAGCGCACCTACAAGGCATGGTCGGGAAACCTAAGAACAAGAACACAGGCAGCAACTTCTTCCTGCATCTGCACATTGCCGAGGCCGAGTTGACAACACTGTCAGCAGAAACATTCTTCCCTCAATCTTTTGCTCCAGCGCCTTCTGACTGATACAAGATCCAGACAGAAAATTCGCATCTTCCCGAAGACTCTCTCGTCACTATGGGAAAACTGGTGTTTGCACTGAACACAGCCAAGTGCAATACCGCCCCTGGCCCAGACCGCATAACTATTAAAGCTTTACAGAATCTCCGAAGGTCGGTATGCAGGATCTGCTGAACTGATTTAATGACGTGTGGCAAACAGGGCTGCTCCCGAACGATTGGAAGCTCTCGACCATCATACCTATCCCCAAACCGAGCAACTCGCTTACTAACATTATCAACCTGCGTCCCATCTCCTTAGCATCTTACATCTGTAAGGTGATGGAACATGTGGTCCTCACTCGAATTAATTGGATTTTAGAGACTCACAACAAATTGCATCCCATGCAGACCGGATTTCGCCCTAACCTCTCCAAGCAAGATAGTCTCGCGTTCATACATCACGACATTATCGCACTCGTTACTTGCGGTACCCGCACGATCGTTGCGGCCGACATGCAGAAACTATTCGACACAATCCTCATCAAACCACAATCCGCGCCGCTGAACGCCTCGGCTTCACCGGTCTCAAACAAAATTTCGTAAAGTCATTCTTAAAAGACCGTCAATTTCAAGTCATGGTATAATCCACTCAGTGCCCATCACACACAATGCAACGGGGGTGCCCCAAAGGACAGTTCTTTCACCCACCCTTTTTAATATTTTTATGGCCGAGCTTGCCTTCCGACTTGACGAAGTGGAAGGCCTCGGTTTTACAATATTCGCTGACGATATGACTTTCTGGATGGCCAACGCCCTACTAGCTGCACAACAGTATACACTTCAACATGCCCTGGACGTGATCGCGCAGTTCCTCGGGACAAGGGCTTGACCCTGCTCCCACTAAAACAAATTACATGATCGTGACCCGCCGCCATGGGCGACGTAAAAGCTACAACTACCCATTCAAGCTGTATCTTCACGGAATTAGTCTCGAATAGCAACCCAGCCTCACTATACTGGGCCTCACTATATATCAAAATGGATAGGCCCAGAGCTGTTTGACTTCATTAAAGCCCATTGCAAGGATAGCCTATACATTATCTGTCGTACAACAGGCAAAACCTGGGGAGCTCAGGAAAAGCTCCTGCGTCCGTTTATCTGTTCATTCCTTACGTGTAAGGCTGTGTACGGATACAACCACATCCAATTGACGCGTACGCAGGATTGCAAGCTTGAATTGCTTAATCGCGCAGCCACGCGGATCGTCATTGGCTTGCCCAGAGTCACCCCCATGGCTCAACTTCACTCGGCAGCGCAGCTTGACTCCATTAGAGAGATCACCACTGTCAGTCAGAAACTACGCCTTCAGGGAACCTAGCTCGGCCGGCATATACAGATTCACGTGCGAGACACCGTATTCCAGGCCCCCAACATCGCCCCTCCTAACTTCCCGTGGGAAGACACGCTACTTGTAAACCTAAAACCACTTCCACACTCACACGCCCCGCGTCCTCTCAGTCGCAAGCGGACGGCTGCAACTCGGCACATCAAACCCATTACCTTAGTGGAAGCGGACCAACAAAATTTGCAAATTTACACTGACGCTGCCAGAGCGGAGGACGGAGAAACCACTGTTGCTTATTACTCACACACCACCCGGCAAACCTGCAGCAAAGTTGCACCGCACACCCCAAGTTCCAAAACTGCGGAGCGCCAAGCGGTACGGACACCAAGGTGCCCTCGAAGGCAGTCTAGGCGTGCGTTAAGTCCAGCCCAAGGACGTTTAAATAGGGCAGGACCCGGCATGACGTCATACCCAGCGACGCCGGAAGAATGACCCAATCCCAGACTGCCTCGCGCACCGACGCTCTCTCATCCAAACTAAATTCAACCATGCTCCCATCGTCTGCTCTCCGCTCGGTCGTTAGGCTTATGCTACGTCTGCTCCGTGCCTGCGGTCTGCTTCGCCTGCTCGCTGTCGCGGCTGGCTTTCAATTGGATCGGCGCACCAAAAGATGTTTCGATGCGAACCCGCATCCTCATCACGGCGGAGTGAAACGAAACATCTTCTCGAAGCAGAATTTGTACAGCTTTCTCAACCCGCGATACCAATCTCGGCGTTCGTGCGTACGATGACTGACTCGCGATCGCTTTCCAAAGCCGTGCTACGACGACTCTTTCGCGACGACGCTCCAGGCGCGGTCGCGCGGTGTCGAGAGCGTCCGCTACACGCCGACTTCCTACTAATCAGGCAAGTGTTGGGCTCCAAATCTCGCCAGTTCGACATCGATTCAGTGGACGCCGCCATCGCTGCCATGAATTGGGGCAAACAACAGCGTTGCCATGGAAATGCCATGGCAACGAGAGTTGTTTGCCCCAATTATACACATTGACGAGGTCCCCATTGGTTGAGAAGAAATCGTGGCCACGCCTACTTTCGTTACACTTCGCTCCATGTATGGAGAATACGGACGCCACCTCCTGCCCCTTATAACTTCTTTGAGTCCAGCCTCACGAGTGAAGCCAGGCAATAGAAGTTGTATTTTCTCAGATTGTGAAGAAACGTTCCAATTTTCGGGTGAGTTATTTCGTGTGTGTGTCAATGAGAGAAGTCTACTTTATACTAGACCTTAGTTAAATCCATTTATAAAATCATTGTCATACGTAATCTATACCTTTCCTGCCTCCCCCCCCCCCCCCCCACCACAACGAACGGGGTCGTCCATCATCTCCGGGATCTACGTGGGGCCCGCGAAACACCATTGGTTGAGATTCACTGGTCTAGAGAATAAGTTTGTAGAAACTCACCTAAAAGAATCAGAGACTGTGCATTCGAATTTTTATGTCATTACAATGAGTTTGAGCGCCGACACAAATTAGACACAAGCACATTTTCAACATTCGCCTGAAAATCGTGTCCAGCCAACGCGCCGAAAGACGTTTCGTTCCGTGTTGGGTTAGGGCCCAGTTAGTGAGTTGGCGCCATGCGAGTGTGATGACGTAGTACCGTTGAAGGATACGAAGTTGTTCACAGGCATGTTTGAGACGATGAGACGATGCCAACGTTGGACGATGCATGTATGACGTTGTGATGCCGTGACAACACGCAATGCCTCAACGTCGCGCGCCTCCCTTTTCACTTTCAAAACCGAGGCAGCGGGCAACGGCAGCGAGCTATCCGAGCGGAGTGACCCTGGGCTCCAATCCAGCTTACTTTCAAGGGCTGCATGTACATTGAAGCGACCGTAGAACATCGAATCAAGATTCGACTATTTTGATTGCTAGTAGATGGGTGGAAGAGGAAGAAGTAAAGAGACAGGGTACGTGTGATTGGTCCCTCAATTCTATGCGTACGATCGCATTCATGTAAAGCGAAGAGTGCACGTGTACAGATTTGAGCCGCGCTCAGCTGCGCAAGTGCACGGACGCCGAATGCATTGGCCTTAGCCTTTTCTTATATGAGACTATGCATTGGCTTTATAGCCACAGAAAGTGGTGTCAAGGCTTATGGTCACGCAAACGTCGCGCGGCACGTGCCGTTTGCCTGACACCGGATGCAGCCGAGATCGGTTTTGCCCAACGGCTTTGCTGGCGAACTGGAAGAATAGACCAATCTCACCAGCCAGTTTGGCTGCGCCACCCCTGCCGCGATTTATGCTGGGAATTTTAGTCTTTTTGCAAGTGCGACGACCTCGCTGGAGCTCTGCGCATGAAGAGTACGAAACTGCACGAGCCGTCTCGTGCACTGCCGCCTGGATTTTTTAACAAAAGTTATGGTTGCTTCACGCATGCGCCGAACGCTTGGTGACATCGGACTATTCATTGCCAGTCTTAGAGAATGGTTTTAATACGATGCACGTAGAAAGTAGTGATGCCATGGCAACGGGAAGCCTTCTTAGCGCTGCCGTTAACTTTCAAGGTATATGACCGCTGCCGATGCCGCAAGCTGTTCCAGAATAATTATAACAGCCAATTCAGTACAACGTGACCTAGAGCTTCGGGAATCGAAAGGCAGACCCTGGCATTCCCATTCCCTTTGCGCTGGATTGACTCTGATGGCTTGTAGCGTCCTCATAATACATCTCGGCTATTCAGAGTTCCCATTTTTTATGTGTTTGCCGATCACACGGACTTTTGCATCTCTCGGCAAGTGTGCGTGAAAGCCGCCATAACATAGAACATAGAACATAGAACATAGCTTTATTGAAAGAACAATCATTTTTCAAAATACAATAACGAGCCGGAATAAGCCTCAAGGGCTTGTGGACCTGGCTCGGCAGGTGACGAAATCATATAGATTAGATAATGTAGAAGATTAATTGAAAAGCAATTTACAATGTATAGCACACTCGTTTTCTGAAACCTCAGTGCGTCTTAACACAAACCGAAAAGATACTCACACCAAACAAACACCTTGGACACACTGCAACCGCAATGTTAAAAAGAGGGGAAAAGAAAAAGAACAAAGAAACCCCCCCCCCAAAAAAAACAAAAACAAAAAAAAACATTGCACTTTAAAATTTGATTTTATTCCTCTAAGTTACGCAACGCATTCCTAAGTTTTTTTCTCGACGTTATAAGGAGCATTGATTCTGGTAGGCGGTTAAATACATGTGGCACATAATACTCTCTCACACGCTCACCATAGCGAGTTCGAATACGCGGCCGGTACCCCAAAACGAAGAGATGGCCTCATTGGCCGCTGTTGAATATAAGGGGCTTTGAAATTGGAGCTCCAGAAATGACGCAGCACGACGGTTTCCCTAAAAAGCCCCTCAAAAGACGACATGTGAAGTTCCTGAAATATATCTGCACTTGAAACGTCTGGCATGTCAAAAGCGACACTTTTCAAAATACTTTTCAATAACGAATTAACTCTTGCGCGCCAGAACAATGAACATCCCATAAAAAGTGTTATGCCGTACCGTAAATAACTATATCCCAAAGCCTGTGCTATCATTTTCCTAACAGAGAAAGGCAGAAACATTTTAACATTGTATAGTAAGCACGAAACACTTCTTAACTTTTTGCACAAATACGTCAGGTGTGAACACCAAGATAAATCACTATCGAAGTATATTCCGAGGTATTTTACAGATTTGACACATTCAATAATTTCGCAATCACAAGATCTGCAGCTGGAAGTATGTAGTGCTACAGGAAGTGAGAGTTCAACCCGTTTAAGTGGATTTTTAAAACAAACCAGTTTTGTCTTTGACGCATTCACCTTAATCAGGTTCGAAGTAAACCAATCTATTGTACAAGTAATATCATTTTGAAGATGTTGACTGGCGATAAGGTAATCTGCATGACATGACACTAACACCGTGTCGTCCGCGTACTGAAATACTTTACATTGTGAAACAGCACTCGGGAGATCATTTATATATAAATTAAAAAGTAGACGAGACAGCACTGAACCTTGCGGTACTCCAGCCGTTAAAAAAGTTCTAGTACTCTTTTGATTTTTAAAAACCACAACCTGGGAACGTCCTGAAATGTAATCTTTAAGGAGTGAAAAAACGGACCTCGAAAACCCAGCTTGTAAAGCTTGGAGCAAAGAATTTTGTGACTTATGCTGTCGAAAGCTTTCGACACATCCAAGAACACAGCACACGAAAACATATTATTATCAAAACTTGTATGTAAGCAATCTCCAAAACTATCTAAAAGCGCTTGGGAACATATGCCTTACGTTCTTGTTTCCTCTTATCCCTATTACTTCACTTCATCATTACTATAGCAGGTCAGGTTATAGCCATTTTAAATTGTACTGTGTCCTCCTTCCCAACATAGGACTTTGTGAAGAGGCTCGTCAACGCCCGTTTTAGTTGCCCTGTACGTCGGCAAGACAGGAGAAATTCGGGAATGGCGGCTGTAATCTGGAGCGTGTCTAAGGCGTCAATGTTCTCAAGGCTCTAATTGACCATAAGTGCAATCTAAGCCGAAGGCACGAGCTCAGTGGTTTTATCGTCTGCACTGACGTCACGCCAGCTGCCTTTCTGGTGGCCTTGGTATCTTTTTTTGCAGCGTAAACTGTGTACTATCTTTTTTTTTTTTGCTTTTCGCAAGAGGAAGTACAATGCAGAACGGCATGGTGCAAGGACGTTACATGCAAGCCATGTGAAGCGGTAACTCGGCCGAACTTGCGTTTTCTTGCCTTTTGAGATACGTGGCATTGTAGAAGAGCTGAGTCGGATGACCACAAACAATGTTGCCACGCGATCAATCATCAATGCCTGTCTTGGTTCAAGCAGGTACCGAATGTGAAAAACATGGCATTTCTTGACAGATACATAATCAAATGTCATATAGGCCGAGCCCTCTCGTCGACATTCGCTAAAGCCTTTTTTTCAAATATAAGATACGTTAGAAAATGACTGAGATGTGAAGCAGCCAATAGAAGCCAGGGAAGCCAAACAAACGCAGTGAGCCGAAGTCACTAGATAAAAATCACGCTTGGCGTTTCTTACAAGAGCCGACAACCACTATTGGCGAAAGCGTGAGAGAGGCTACCACGAGACCACGAGCGAAAACCCCACCTAAGTTTCGTTTCAGATCCGCTCCATAGCCGCTCATTTTAGTGCTTCGCCCCATTTGCTTCCAAGTGTCGCACGAGGCACGGGCTCGTGCATTGGCGTATTTGGTGATTTAATGACGCTTGCAAGACATAGAAACACATCAAGGGGCTTTGATTAGGGTGTGTAACTCATCGGTGTGAATATAGGGACTCGCGCAGCGCGAGGTTACGAGGCACGTTCTTACCGCTAAATTGGTCGCATAGGTCGTGGCTAGAGCGACTAAATTATCTGCGCTTGGAGTATCGGCACTCCGTACCCGAACATTGTTGTGGGCGCCGCCATTTTAGTGCTTTTGCAGAGCAGGAGCAGCTGCCAATCATCATGATTCGAAAGTGCGACTTCCTCACCATTGGATTTGGTGTTAGGAAGCTCATGTTATATTGTTTTGCTTTGTCGCGAACTGTCTAAACATTTCTAGAGGACGGAAAATCGTTTCTGGTGATTTCAGATAAAGCTTCAGATAATTGGCAATCATGATTTTAAGCTACACCGGGGCGGCAACCCAATGGACGAGGATAGTTGGTGTACTGTCGAACAAGTATGGAGTGTTGCAGCCGTCGATCGACAGGCTGAAAGAGGCACGCATAGGACGGAGGAGCTGCGTGAGCAGGTTAGAGCCGTGGAGACCAGGAGATGGGAAAGAAGGACAGCGGACAAGCAGGCACTACAGACCTACATCCGCCACAAGAAAGATATCTGCAACGAGGAGCTCTTCGATAACACACTGGGGAGCTGCCTGGTCTTCGAGGCTCACTCCGGAACGCTGAGAACGAAGCGGTGGCAGGTGAAATGTGGGAGAGTCCAGGCGATCTTAATGTGCGCCATCTGTGGGGAGGAGGAGAAGACTATAGAACACCTGGTGCTGAGGTGCAGGATGCTACGGCCGCTCCAACCAAGTGAAGTGAAGCTGGAACAGGCTCTCGGTATCGCTGGTCACCCACCAGAGGGAGACATGGAAGCCAGTGATGCAGGGGGCGCGGGTGGTGCAGCCCCTCTATCCTGGGAAAAGTGGTGCCATTCATTGTTTCAGAAATGCTCGAGCCGCGTACCGCGCGCCACTTCAGGTAAATTTATGGCGTCTGAAATCTAGCTCAGTCCATCAGTGCTGCGCTGTGCCGCCATGATCTTCCCACGGGCTGCACGTTGCACGTGCCTCGTGCCACGACGCAATTTGCACTACATTTGAAGCATGAAGAGGATTTAAGCAGCAGGAGGGAGCGGTGCGAACGTGATCGAGACAACAAAGCGGTGACTGGGGAATTGGAGGAGGAAATCCTGCGGGCGAGCGGGAGTCTGTCATTACTAAAGGCAATATACGCCTAGGACACATACGGAGATAATCTGTACTGTAGTTTCCGCCCGTTAAGAAAGTATTAGCCAACAAATCCAGATCCAGATCCACAATATGGGCAAGTGCCGTTACTCTGAAGCGTAGCTTATTTAGTGGCACTGGTGGTGGCATTGGTCGCGGTCACTATAAAATTGAAAGTAAAACTCGTCGCGCGGCAGCGAGACACAGCACGTTGCCACGACATTCGTTCGTTTCACATGCGTCGCCTCTAATTGGTCCTCTTCTTTGTGTGGTGCAGCAGACAGAAAGCTCACAAAGACAATTTTCCGGCAAAACGGCAAAACTGATTTCGGCCGGGTCAAGCAAAGGGCTCGTGCCGAAGTCACCGTACGCGTAAGCTCACGAAAACAGCATCAACAACAACAACAAATGCACTGGTTTGGGGCATTTGGTACTAGTGTCGCCATCTCTTTGAACCCATTGAAAATAAATCTAGCGAAAACGGCCCAGCCAAATTTATTTACACCAATACACAAAACCAAACATTTTTAGGCTTCCCGTCAGCGCCTTAAAATTAAGATAAGTAAAACCTCTAGTACGTACTACCACTCGTTTTGTGAGTTTTGTCATGATAAGTAATTTTTATTTCAAAATTGCATCAAAATGCGTTCGAAATAGTCAAAATGGTCATATTCTGGATTTTATTAAACTTATACAGCGCTCTCTGGAGAAAATCTAAGGATCTTAGCGGCCTATTCATGTAAGTTCGTGCAACACTATCAAGATTGCCGGTCTTAGCAGCCTATTTATGTGAGCTCGTAAGACACCATCAAGACTGCCGGTCTTAGCAGCCAAATCATGTGAACTCGTGCGACACCATCAAGATTGCCGGTCTTAGAAGTCTATTCATATGAGCTCGTGCGACACCATGAAGATTGCCGGTGTTAGCAGCCTATTCATGTGAGCCCGTACGACACCATCAAGATTGCCGGTCTTAGCAGCCTATTCAAGTGAGCTCGTGCGACATCATCAAGATTGCCGGTCTTAACAGCCTATTCCTGTGAGCTCGTGCGACACCAACAAGATGCCGGTATTATCAGCCTATTTATGTGAGTCGTGCGACACCATCCAGATTGCCGGTCTTAGCGGCCTATTCATGTGAGCTTGTGCAACACCATCAAGATTGCCAGTCTTAGCAGCCTGTTCATGTGAACTCTTGCGACACCATCACGATGCCGGTATTAGCAGCCTATCCATGTGAGTCGTGCGACACAATCAAGATTGCCGGTCTTCACAGCCTATTCATGTGAGCTCGCGCGACACTAGCAAGATTCCTGGTCTTAGCAGCCATTTCATGTGAGCTCCTGCGACACCATCAAGATTGCCGGTCTTAGCAGCCAAATCATGTGAACTCGTGCGACAACATCAAGATTCGCGTTACACAATCAAGATTGCCGGTCTTCACAGCCTATTCATGTGAGCTCGTACGACACCATCAACATTGCCGGTCTTAGCAGCCTATTCATGTGAGCTCGTGCGACATCATCAAGATTGCCGGTCTTAGCGGCCTATTCAAGTGAGCTCGTGCGACACTATCAAGATTGCCGGTTTAGCAGCCTATTCATGTGAGCTCGTACGACACCATCAAGATTGCCGGTATTAGCAGCCTATTCATGTGAGCTCGTACGACACCATCAAGATTGCAGGTCTTAGCTGCCTATTCATGTGAGCTTGTGCAACACCATGAAGACTGCCGGTCTTAGCAGCCTGTTCATGTGAACTCGTGCGACACCATCAAGATTGCCGGTATTAGCAGCCTATTCATGTGAGTCGTGCGACACAATCAAGATTGCAGGTCTTCACAGCCTATATTTGTGAGCTCGTACGACATCATCAAGATTACCGGTCTTAGCAGCCTATTCATGTGAGCTCGTGCGACATCATCAAGATTGCGGGTCTTAACAGCCTATTCATGTGAGCTCGTGCGACACCATCAAGATGCCGGTATTAGCAGCCTATTTATGTGAGTCGTGCGACACCATCAAGATTGCCGGTCTTCACAGCCTATTTTTGTGAGCTCGTACGACATCATCAAGATTACCGGTCTTAGCAGCCTATTCATGTGAGCTCGTGCGACATCATCAAGATTGCCGGTCTTAACAGCCTATTCATGTGAGCTCGTGCGACACCATCAAGATGCCAGTAGTAGCAGCCTATTTATGTGAGTCGTGCGACACAATCAAGATTGCCGGTATTCACAGCCTATTTTTCTGAGCTCGTACAACATCATCAAGATTACCGGTCTTAGCAGCCTATTCATGTGAGCTCGTGCGACACTATCAAGATTGCCGGTCTTAGCAGCCTATTCATGTGAGCTTGTGCAACACCATCAAGATTGCCGGGGAGTCCAATAAAGAAAAAAAGGATCGGTGGCCGAGTGGGCTAAAGCACACACCCAGCTCTAGGCGCGTTGAGCGAAAGCTCGCGCTGCAGAACCCAGATATCCTGGGTTCGAGCCAGTGGTTCGAGCCCCACCCCTGCCCGTTTCGATCTGGATGAGCATCGTACCGGCGTGCGGTCGTGTATCACTACTGCGTGGTGCACGTTAAAGTCCCCAGGCTAGCGGTTGTATCGCACTGGCTAAATTGCTCATTTACAGCGAGTGACTAGTCGCAACTTTAAATGGCTGACCAACTACACGCTGTATAAATATCCCCACAACCCAATTTTTTTATCAAGATTGCCGGTCTTAGCAGCCTGTTCATGTGAACTCGTGCGACACAATCAAGATTGCCGGTCTTAGCAGCCTATTCATGTGAGCTCGTGCGACACCATCAAGATATCGGTATTAGCAGCCTATTCATGTGAGTCGTGCGACACAATCAAGATTGCCGGTCTGCACATCCTATTTCATGTGAGCTCGCGCGGCACTAGCAAGATTGCTGGTCATAGCCGCCTATTCATGTGAGCTCGTGCGACACCATCAAGATTGCCGGTCTTAGCAGCCTATTCATGTGAACTCGTCCGACACCATCAAGATTGCCGGTCTTAGCTGCCTATTCATATGAACTCGTGCGACACCATCAAGATTGTCGGTCTTAGCAGCCTATTCATATGATCTCGTGCGACACCATCAAGATTACCGGCCTTAGCAGACCTATTCATGCGAGCTCGCGTGACACCATTAAGATTGCCAGTCTCAGCAGCCTATTCATGTGAACTCGTGCGACGCCATCTAGATTGCCGGTCTTAGCAGCCTATTCATATGATCTCGTGCGACACCATCAAGATTGCCCGTCTTAGCAGCCTATTCATATGAACTCGTGCGACACCATCAAGATTGTCGGTCTTAGCAGCCTATTCATATGATCTCGTGCGACACCATCAAGATTGCCGGCCTTAGCAGCCTATTCATGTGAGCTCGTGCGACACCATCAAGATTGCCGGTCTTAGCGGCCTATTCATGTGAGCTCGTGCAACACCATCAATATTGCCGGTCTTAGCAACCTATTCATGTGAGCTCGTGCGACACCATGAAGATTGCCGGTCTTAGCAGCCTGTTCATGTGAACTCGTGCGACACCATCAAGACGTCCGGTCTTAGCAGCCTATGCATGCGAGCTCGTGCGACACCATCATGTTTGGTGGTCTTAGCAGCCTATTCATGTGAGCTCGTGCGACAACATCAAGATTGCCGGTCTTAGCAGCCTATTTATGTGAGCTCGTACGAAACCATCAAGATTGCCGGTCTTAGCAGCCAATTCAAGTGAACTTGTGCAACACCATCAAGATTGCCGGTCTTAGCAGCCTATTCATATGATATCCTGCGAAACCATCATTGTTCTTAGCAGCCACTGATCTCGACTATAGGGGGCTGGATGGCGCTTAGCTGCTCTCCGAGCCTGGCGCAAGTGAAGCCACCGGAAGTTCGATGCTTGTCCCGGAAGTCGGGCGTGCGCTGGGCTTCCTAGTGCATTCAGTCGATATTTTATACCATGTTTTTTGTGTCTCTGATTGGGTTATATTACTCCCGTTCTGGATTAAATCCCGAGAATGAGGCATTTGAACTTGGGACATATTCACACTCAATCAACTCGAATCTCAAAATGTTTACATTGAATGGCGTCCCATGATACTTCTCGGATCTGCATGCACTCTTATAGCGCAACAAGCAGGCTCTCTTGAGGTAACAAGCTAAAATCCAGCGCCCTCGACGCTTTTCGAACCAACATTCGGAAGAGTTACAAAGCCTGCCAAGCGCTCACTTCCGGGACAAGCCGCTTACTTCCGGTGGCTTCATACCTGTTTGCTCAATGCACCATCCAGCCCCCTATAGTGGAGATCAGTGTTAGCAGCCTATTCATGTGAGCTCGTGCGACACCATCAAGATTGCCGGTCTTAGCGGCCTAGTCATGTGAGCTCGTGCGACACCATGAAGATTGCCGGTCTTAGCGGCCTAGTCATGTGAGCTCGTGCGACACCATGAAGATTGCCGGTCTTAGCAGCCTATTCATTAGAGCTCGTGTGACGCCATCAAGATTGCCGGTCTTAGCAGCCAATTCTCGTGAACTCGTGTGACACCCTGAAGATTGATGGTCTTAGCAGCCTATTCATATGATCTCGTGCGAAACCATCAAGATTGCCCGTCTTAGCAGCTTATTGATGTGAGCTCGTGCGCCATCATCAAGATTGCCGGTCTTAGCGGCCTATTCAAGTGAGCTCGTGCGACACTATCAAGATTGCCGGTCATAGCAGCCTATTCATGTGAGCTTGTACGACACCATCAAGATTGCCGGTCTTAGCGGCTTATTTATGTGAGCTTGTGCAGCACTATCAAGATTGCCGGTCTTAGCAGCCTGTTCATGTGAACTCGTGCGACACCATCAAGATTGCCGGTATTAGCAGCCTATTTATGTGAGCTCGTACGACACCATCAAGATTGCCGGTCTTAGCGGCCTATTCATGTGAGCTTGTGCAACACCATGAAGATTGCCGGTCTTAGCAGCCTGTTCATGTGAACTCGTGCGACACCATCAAGATTGCCGGTCTTCACAGCCTTTTCATGGGAGTCGTGCGACACCATCAAGATTGCCGGTCTTCACAGCCTATTCATGTGAGCTCGTGCAACACCATCAAGATTGCCGGTCTTAGCAGCCTGTTCATGTGAACTCGTGCGACACCATCACGATGCCGGTATTAGCAGCCTATCCAAATGAGTCGTGCGACACAATCAAGATTGCAGGTCTTCACAGCCTATTCATGTGAGCTCGCGCGCAACTAGCAAGATTGCTGGTCTTAGCAGCCTATTCATGTGAGCTCCTGCGACACCATCAAGATTGCCGGTCTTAGCAGCCAAATCATGTGAACTCGTGAGACAACATCAAGATTCGCGTTACACAATCAAGATTGCCGGTCTTCACAGCCTATTCATGTGAGCTCGTACGACACCATCAACATTGCCGGTCTTAGCAGCCTATTCATGTGAGCTCGTGCGACATCATCAAGATTGCCGGTCTTAGCGGCCTATTCAAGTGAGCTCGTGCGAAACTATCAAAATTGCCGGTTTAGCAGCCTATTCATCTGAGCTCGTACGACACCATCAAGATTGCCGGTATTAGCAGCCTATTCATGTGAGCTCGTACGACACCACCAAGATTGCCGGTATTAGCAGCCTATTCATGTGAGCTCGTACGACACCATCAAGATTGCCGGTCTTAGCGGCCTATTCATGTGAGCTTGTGCAACACCATGAAGACTGCCGGTCCTAGCAGCCTGTTCATGTGAACTCGTGCGACACCATCAAGATTGCCGGTATTAGCAGCCTATTCATGTGAGTCGTGCGACACAATCAAGATTGCCGGTCTTCACAGCCTATTTTTGTGAGCTCGTACGACACCATCAAGATGCCGGTATTAGCAGCCTATTTATGTGAGTCGTGCGACACCATCAAGATTGCCGGTCTTCACAGCCTATTTTTGTGAGCTCGTACGACATCATCAAGATTACTGGTCTTAGCAGCCTATTCATGTGAGCTCGTGCGACACTATCAAGATTGCCGGTCTTAGCAGCCTATTCATGGGAGCTTGTGCAACACCATCAAGAAGGCCGGGGGGATCGGTGGCCGAGTGGGCTAAAGCGCACACCCAGCTTGACCCGCGTGGAGCGAAAGCTCGCGCTGCAGAACCCAGGGATCCTGGGCTCGAGCCCTACCCCTGCCCGTTTCGATCTGGATGAGCATCGTACCGGCGTGCGGTCGTGTATCACTACTGCGTGGTGCACGTTAAAGACCCCAGGCTAGCGGTTGTACCGCACTGGCTAAATTGCTCATCTACAGCGAGTGACTCGTCGCAACTTTAAATGGCTGACCAACTACACGCTGTATAAATATCTTCACAACCCAATTTTTTTATCAAGATTGCCGGTTTTAGCAGCCTGTTCATGTGAACTCGTGCGACACCATCAAGATTGCCGGTCTTAGCAGCCTATTCATGTGAGCTCGTGCGACACTATCAAGATTGCAGGTCTTATCAGCCTATCGGCTTTCCGCTACCCTCACCACTAACTACTACTACTCTGCACAGCCTATTTCATATGAGTTCGCGCGGCACTAGCAAGATTGCTGGTCTTAGCAGCCTATTCATGTGAACTCGTGCGACACCATCAAGATTGCCGGTCTTAGCTGCCTATTCATATGAACTCGTGCGACACCATCAAGGTTGTCGGTCTTAGCACCCTATTCATATGATCTCGTGCGACACCATCAAGATTACCGGCCTTAGCAGCCTATTCATGCGAGCTCGCGTGACACCATTAAGATTGCCAGTCTCAGCAGCCTATTCATGTGAACTCGTGCGAAACCATCAAGATTGCCGGTCTTAGCAGCCAATTCATGTGAACTTGTGCAACACCATCAAGATTGCCGGTCTTAGCAGCCTATTCATATGATATCGTGCGAAACCATCAAGGTTCTTAGCAGCCTATTCATGTGAGCTCGTGCGACACCATCAAGATTGCCGGTCTTAGCGGCCTAGTCATGTGAGCTCGTGCGACACCATGAAGATTGCCGGTCTTAGCAGCCTATTCATTTGAGCTCGTGTGACGCCATCAAGATCGACGTTCTTAGCAGCCAATTCATGTGAACTCGTGTGACACCCTGAAGATTGCTATGTCTTAGCAGCCTATTCATATGATCTCGTGCGAAACCATCAAGATTGCCCATCTTAGCAACCTATTCATGTGAGCTCGTGCGACACCATCAAGATTGCCGGTCTTAGCAGACTATTCATGTGAGCTCGTGCAACACCATCAAGATTGCCCGTCTTAGCAGCTTATTGATGTGAGCTCGTGCGACATCATCAAGATTGCCGGTCTTAGCAGCCTATTCATGTGAGCTCGTACGACACCATCAATATTGCCGGTATTAGCAGCCTATTCAAGTGAGCTCGTACGACACCATCAAGATTTCCGGTCTTAGCGGCCTGTTTATGTGAGCTTGTGCAGCATCATCAAGATTCCCTGTCTTAGCAGCCTGTTCATGTGAACTCGTGCGACACCATCAAGATTGCCGGTATTAGCAGCCTATTCATGTGAGCTCGTACGACACCATCAAGATTGCCGGTCTTAGCGGCCGATTCATGTGAGCTTGTGCAACACCATGAAGATTGCCGGTCTTAGCAGCCTGTTCATGTAAACTCGTGCGACACCATGAAGATTGCCGGTATTAGCCACCTATTCATGTGAATCTGCGATCAATCAAGATTGCCGTTCTTAGCAGCCTATTCATATGATCTCGTGTGACACCATCAAGATTGCCCGTCTTAGCAGCCTATTCATATGAACTCGTGCGACACCATCAAGATTGTCGGTTTTAGCAGCCTATTCATATGATCTGTGCGACACCATCAAGATTGCCGGCCTTAGCAGCCTATTCATGTGAGCTCGTGTGACACCATCAAGATTGCCGGTCTTAGCGGCCTATTCATGTGAGCTCGTGCAACACCATCATTATTGCCGGTCTTACCAGCCTATTCATGTGAGCTCGTGCGACACCATGAAGATTGCCGGTCTTAGCAGCCTATTTATGTGAGCTCGTACGAAACCATCAAGATTGCCGGTCTTAGCAGCCAATTCATGTGAACTTGTGCGACACCATCAAGATTGCCGGTCTTAGCAGCCTATTCTTATGATATCGTGCGAAACCATCAAGGTTCTTAGCAGCCTATTCATGTGAGCTCGTGCGACACCATGAAGATTGCCGGTCTTAGCGGCCTAGTAATGTGAGCTCGTGCGACACCATGAAGATTGCCGGTCTTAGCAGCCTGTTCATTTGAGCTCGTGTGACGCCATCAAGATTGCCGGTCTTAGCAGCCAATTCATGTGAACTCGTGTGACACCCTGAAGATTGCTAGGTCTTAGCAGCCTATTCATATGATCTCGTGCGAAACCATCAAGATTGCCCGTCTTTGCAGCCTATTCATGTGAGCTCGTGCGACACCATCAAGATTGCCGGTCTTAGCGGCCTATTCATGTGAGCTCGTGCAACACCATCATTATTGTCGGTCTTACCAGCCTATTCATGTGAGCTCGTGCGACACCATGAAGATTGCCGGTCTTAGCAGCCTATTTATGTGAGCTCGTACGAAACCATCAAGATTGCCGGCCTTAGCAGCCAATTCATGTGAACTTGTGCGACACCATCAAGATTGCCGGTCTTAGTAGCCTATTCTTATGATATCGTGCGAAACCATCAAGGTTCTTAGCAGCCTATTCATGTGAGCTCGTGCGACACCATCAAGATTGCCGGTCTTAGCGGCCTAGTAATGTGAGCTCGTGCGACACCATGAAGATTGCCGGTCTTAGCAGCCTATTCATTTGAGCTCGTGTGACGCCATCAAGATTGCCGGTCTTAGCAGCCAATTCATGTGAACTCGTGTGACACCCTGAAGATTGCTAGGTCTTAGCAGCCTATTCATATGATCTCGTGCGAAACTATCAAGATTGCCCGTCTTTGCAGCCTATTCATGTGAGCTCGTGCGACACCATCAAGATTGCCGGTCTTAGCAGACTATTCATGTGAGCTCGTGCAACACTATCAAGATTGCCCGTCTTAGCAGCTTATTGATGTGAGCTCGTGCGACACCACTGAGATTGCCGGTCTTAGCAGCCTATCATGTGAGCTCGTTCTAAGCATGACCACTGAAGCCGACGATGTCGCAGACGATGGTGCTCATCCGGGCTACCTAGGAAGCGCTGAGGGGATCTACTATATTCTGTTTCACCTTATGATGTACCACAGGAATGGCTACAAGCGCGAGCTCCTTGCTCTAGGGAACATCTCGGCGACACAAGCTCTCGTGCGTTAAGAGCAGCTCCCAGCGCCACGGCCGCTTGAGTAGGACTCCCCTTGGGAGCGGCCTGCCGCATGCCTCACTCCGCGGGTGAGAGCGATAGTTCTACTTCACCCCGCAGCGCCAGCCGTGGCGCCCGTTATCGGCGAGATAGGAGCAGTCCGCCCGGCCCGGCCCGGTGTGTCTATCTAGATTGTTTTTCGTGAAGCGGCAAGTCTCAATTGAAACGAGTGCCAGATTGCATGAAAGATGTGACGAATCTGTGTAGAATAAAAGCACACGATTCTTTCTGCGAGGAGCTCACTCAGCTGCAGGCTGCGCGTTAGAGCCTCACTCAGCTGGCAGTATGAGCGAATTGTCGTTTTCCTGTTCCCGTACGTGTTGCCCGCTTTCTATTACCACTGTAATATAGGAGTTATAGTTGGATATAGCTAGGCCGTATTATTTCCGGTTTTAACCGATGATCGAGGACGCTCGAGTTGTTTCTTTTATTCATCTGTGAAGGACAATAAGAAACGGATTCCTCGTGCATAGCTTCAGCAATATAAACGTCATTGTTCACGAACAGATCAAGGGAGTCATATAGTTCGCAAGCGGAATACCTTTCGGGAAAGAGGCTTCCGCAAAAGTCTCAATATATTCTCTAGAGATTTGTTTAGGTCACCAGCCGAGTTTGCCAGAAGAGGTCTGAGGAGCTTCCCGTGAAAGAGCTCGCAGAGCTCTTCGCTGTGGTACGGGTCTCTGCAGTTAGTACACCACATCAGCGGGCAGTCCATAAGGTGTGGAAGCACAGCGCTCGAGAGGACCTTGCAAATCTGTCCACAACGACGAATCTCCGCCGACTGTAGACCACTCTCGACAAAATGTGCAGACAATCTTGCACGGCCAGACAGCTTCAGGTCATGGATAGCTAAGTCCTCCTTGGTCAAGGCTAAACAAGAATTGATTTTCTCCGTCACTTGATTCATTTTCCTTAAGTTGCAGCTTGCATTCAGGACACGTCATCTGCAAAGTTGAGCGGGTTCTACACATTAGCCTTCCTTGCTTCAATCTCTCTTGAAATTCGTCGCAGGTTTGTCGCAGTTTTTTCATTCGCTCGTTCAGTCGTTTGGCTTGCATTCGAAGGCGGTGCGTGTTTTTCTTGGCATCTTCCGTGAAGCCTGTCAAATTAAATGACGTATGACATTCTTTCACTTTAAACTCTTTTCGCAGGCAAGGTTTAATAGCCACGCACTGATCAACAGCTGGTCTTCTTTCTGCAGGGGACGGCATTTCGCAAAGTTGGCATCTACCGCTCGCATGCGACGTGGACGCGTTAAGTAGCACACAGACAAGCGTTCTGCGCTTTTTTGAACCTGCTGGCTGCATGTACAACGGATACAATGGGGATTCAGTCGGCACCGCTGTCGGTCGCAGCAACTTCCGCTTCATCCCTACCTTGTAGTCCTCCTCCTTAAAATGAAGGGAGCACACGACGCTCCTGGAGCTTGGTTGCCACTGGCTGCCCTTCTCACTGCCTTGTCGCGAAATGTTCTTCAACCAGGCATCCCGGAAGTTCTCTGTAGAAGGCAGCTCGTGATAGCAGAGTTTCGGATTTCTCGCAGCATTTGACTTACAAATCGGAACGCAACAGTTTTGTGGCATCGCGGGCTCCGTGACCCACCTGCACACTTTAAAAACTGTGGAGAGACTGACAAAAGGCGGCTGTCTACTTCTCTTCTTCTTTCTCATCCATCAGCGGCTATCGCCACAAAACTATACTCTGTTTCATGCTAGTGTGAAACGCTGTCAAAGCTACTGGCGCGAGCATGGGGCTTGATCTCGTTGATCATTTGCCCGCGTTCTCGCGCAAACAAAACCAGAGATGAAGCCACGCGCTCGTGCCAGTAGCTTTGACAGCGTTGCACACTAAGTATGAAACACAGTATATAGAAACGCGCGAAAAAACGATCGAAAACACAAACTAGCGCAGCCCAGGGTGACACTACGATATTTTCTCCGCGCGGAGCGGTGCAAACGTTGGGGGCAAGCGAGTTTTGCGGCCTTCTGCAACCGCGGCAGCGCCTCGGTATCGGCGAAGCCAATGACGGGCAGATCTTTTATCTGGGTCGCGGAGCAAGAGCGCGTTGGGCGCCTTCTCTAGCTTTCAGCTCACAAGACCACTCGCCGATGTGTAGCACCCCCCGGCACATGGGAGAAGTTCTCCTCTCACGCGCGCTTTTTTGTTTTCGGAAAAGAATTGGCAGGCCGCACCAACAGTGGGATCAAGCGGCCGTGCCAACGCTATGAGCTCGCGCTTTTAGCCTTCTCATGCGGTAAAACATCAGGTGAAACGGAGTATTCGCGACTCCAGCGACCTATAGGGGACGCCACTATCGGGCAAATATGGCGGTCGAATCCAGGTCGTGCCGTGCCATGTGCCAGCTCAACGCACAACGCTGGGGCATCAGCGAGCGGGAATTGACTCTAAATGGTTCGCCCCGCTTTTTATTCTCCACGTTTCGAACCTCCGGCGATGTGTTGGGGTAAGCGAGCTTCCAGAGGCTTGACTTTCTTCGAGGAAACGAGGAAAGGACTGCCCACTGTCCTTCCACTGTGCTGATGAACGTTGAGAAATGCAGAATGTCTGGCTCACGCGGTTCCATAGGTCGCGTGCAGAGCAACCTGGGTCACAAGGCGATACTACGGTTACGACACAGACACCGGTAGAACTGTTCTGTCGCGCAATCCACCGACAACATGCAAACACGGAAGCCAGAAGAGACGAGCAGAAATCGCGAAAGGACCTGGTCCGGCCAGTTCAGTGTTTTCCCGCTAGGTGTCGTTCGTTTTGCTGGAGTCGCGAATATACTTCGTTTCAGCTTGGGTCCAGACGCCGCCGATGCTACGAGCGCGAGCGTGTGGCCCTGAACAGTGCTTGCATTGCATGAGCATGCGTGCTTGGCAGGGACGCTGAAAGCCCGGAGCTCGCGCTTGTAGCATCGCCTCCGTCTGGACCCAAGCTGAAACGAAGTATAGTAATAACGTTTAGAAGAGCAAACGCGCGGCCTTGAATTCTAGTTGGTATTGACCAAAGACAGCTTCGGGTGCTTACTGCACAGTCTAGAGGCTTATCTGTGTCGGTTGTTTCTGGGTCCCCTTGCTAGAAGCCGGTTAAATTTAGCCGGAATTTTAGGTCACGTGACCGGCAGAGTAAGGACGGCGGGGAAACATGGCGGTGTCCCTGCGAGCGAGCGTATTTTGCTTTGGAACTAATATGTCGTAGTAGCTGCAATATCGGTCGCGTCATTCAGCAGTGCATGGTGCAGGAGGCCTTCCCTTGGCCTTACCTCACTTAAATCGCTGCTCACCGCATTTTTTTAGGTATTCTTTCAATTCTGGCCACTCCTAAGCCTAAATAACGCGGTAATTGTCGGCATGTCAATGTCTTTGGAATGCTATAGTGGATTGCATTGACTTAATCGTTCGGGTATTGATAGAACGCAGCAGCAAACAGCGTCGCAATACACCTCTGGCTAAATTTCCCACGCACCAAGGTGCATGCTACGAGTGTAGTTGGTGTAGTTACACGTTAGTTACACGCGCCGCACGTGTTGGCGTCCGCAGTAGTAACTGTTCTAATGCAAAAGCCTGAAACAAATTTTGCCTTGCACGCCTTCGTCAAAGCCTTATTGTGGTTATTCACTTCGAATATTTTATACGGGGAAGGCCAGCGCGCGCAAAGCGTAGAATCACACTTTCAGCACTCTCCTCGATGCTTTGGTAATTTAGTAATGGGTGTATTTTCACTCAACCTGAATTACACGGTTTTCAATTTATGATGGCATTATATACAGTTCTTACATGCTGGTCAACTATCTCCATAAAGTTGGTGTACCACCCGGCTATCACTACTCACTTGTTTCTCGTCGTTTCGTGAACTGAATTTCGTCGTTCTCTTTCGAACTTGCGAGGAAATTTCAACGAGGCTTGTTTTCACTTGACACAGACAAACATTTCGACATTTTCCTAAAAAGTGTTCATTTAGCTTTACCTTACCCAATATCTGTACGATGAGCAACAAAAATAGTTTCTTATGCCTCGCTGCGTCGCGAAAACGCGGTAGTGGGCCTTCTTCAGTCCCCCTTTTCGGGAACATTTTTTCCGAAAGCCACTTATATTCACTACAACCAGTAGGTGACACCAGCTACCACCCCATAATAAAACACAAAACTATCGCCCATCCACCCCTCGTTAAACTTGGCTAGGTACTTGTAGGTACATAGTAGTGAAGGGTGGCTAAATTTTTTCCGTGTTTAAAGTTAACCGCCTTCGAGCAAACAGGCCCTGTTAATCGCTCTAGCGAAACTCAACCGTAAATTTAAATAATATACCTTATATATTTGTTGTTCACTCTTATTAATACAATGTAGGGTAGCAGCATGTCATGTGCATATGTGGGGCTTTGTGTCTGTCGGTCGGGAGCAAACCGGGGTTGAGGGGACAAGTTACTAGACTGGAGGCCTTTATTGTGCTAGGATTGCAATGTATTCTCCTATATGATCTTTTGTCAGTCACTTACTTTCCCATTGTCCTTGAGTTCATCCTGCTGAAAAAATCAGAAACCAAGCTAAAAGTAAACACACAGCTCTCGTCGTTATTTTCTACTTTAAGTATAATACTGAAAAGACGGTGAGAGTGCAGGCGAGCTGGTGGTAGCTAATCATGTTGTATTACACCTGAGACTGCGGTGGATGAAATTGGAAAAACTTTCAGTAAGTTTTTTCTTTTAAAGTTTTTCTACTGAAAGTTCTTCCAATTTCATCCACCGCAGTCTCAGGTGTAATACAACATGATTAAGTATAATACGTTGTCCGTGGGTTTAAATACGCAATAGAAATATTCTAACCTTTAGAATTGAGCTACTTGTGTCCCAGTCGCTTAGTTGATAAATACAACTCGGGGAAATCCGTGAACCTTAGCGCTCCATGGAGCCCTCTTTTGCTTTCGATTTGTGACCATGTACATGCGCACCTAAGTACCCGTATATTATTTCCGTTTCAGCGGGCAGCATCACAATATGAGTCATCATTAACGACCGGACACAGCGCATGTAGTACACATTAGAGACGAGCCTGGCGAAAAAATGCCTTTTCGGAGCGATCACAAAAACCACAGGTGGGCTGAAGTCAGTCAGGTTTTATAAGTAAAAAAAACCTCAGCCATCGCAGCTGTGTTCTTGTTGCTGCGCTGTGAATCGCGTTTCGCCTTTTTGATCAGCATATATCCAGCGTTTTCGCCGGTGTATGGTTTTTTCTACTGAAGCTTTTTAAACACAGTATTCCCGTTCCATCGGTGCTCGAAAGTCGTGCCCAGAGACAGGGAAAAGTACGGTGAAAGGACCATCAACAAACTTAAAATACGATTCCATCTCAATTAGAGGGAACCGCCTTGACGCTGGATACCGGATACTGTGTTTTACGCCCACAGAAGCCAAAACTTAGGATGGCAGCCTGCATTCGAGAACGAGTGATTCACTCGCCATTTCCCGACTTCGACGTCGGCGACTGTCACGCATCTCAAATGCTCCAGGAATGCTTGATGAAATTGTCAACCAAGATAATTGCTGTAAGTATGTAATGCACGCTTTTCTCGTGGACATTAAACTAGAAACACAATATAGGTGTCTCGAATTGGGAATAATTCGAGAATTTCGCGAAACACCGTAAACACCGGAACCTTTAGGTTACTTTAAAAAAGAAATTGTAAAGATTTGTCTCGTTTCCAAATACATTGAATGGTCATAGTGAACTGGGTGCGGCTCCAATTGTAAATAACAAACATGACGGTTGCCAAAGACCAATAAAAACAAAACGTAACGTGCGCTTCACTTTTAGGCAAAGAGCGGAAATTATCAAGTACTGATTAATATGGGCTTTGTTGAATGTGACTAGAGTTAATTTGATGCCGTCATTTGTGTTCACCCTGACGAAACCTTTTGTGTTACCTTCCCAACTCGGTTCTATCACCGCACGGCAATGCTTTGTTTCAGCCGACGCTACGAGATAATTAAACCAATCAAGGAGCGTCAAAAGCGCAAGTCACTTAACCTTTTCTGCTTATGATTGAATCAGCGATGAGCTACATATGCAAAAGCTTGACGAACACCATGATGGCGCGTTTCTGAGACTGTCTGAACGGTCCCTTCAGCTCATAGCGTCGGCTACGTCTAGATTTAAGGTGAAACGAAGTATCGTTTGTCGTCAATGGAAACCACGCTCTCACCACCTCTTATTTTACTCCTTCATTCCTGGAACGTATTTTGATTGAAACCAAAGTCCCGTATTTTTAATAAACATGATTCATTAAAAGTTGTATCCATTAATTTCTACTTTTAAAAACATACTGGCTCAACAATTGTTTTTCCTTTCCAGCAGTAGTGCATTTCTGGCCTTTGGTCTTTTATTGTGTGTGTTCTTGTTTATCTTGTTGTTTTTACCCACACTTTTCCGTAATGCACTCCGGGCCCTGAAGGTATTGAAAAAAAAAGTGTTGAATGTGTGGTGGTCACGAGGTTCCACCACGTTACTTGGTGACCCGGACATGACCCGGTCACCTCTTTTAAACTAAAGGACATTGAGTTCCGAGAAGGCATCACCATCGTCTGCGACACGTCCACAGGAACACATCGCCCATTCGTTCCGGTTGCGCTACGAAGGCAGCTTTTTTATGCCATTCATTCGTTGTCGCATCCCGGCGTGAAGCCGACACAGAAGCTAGTTGCCAATCGCTACGTTTGGCCTCGGCTCAAGTCCGACGTGCATGACTGGGAACGGACCTGCTTGGCATGTCAACGAGCCAAGGTTTGCCGTCATCCCGTACCTCCATCTACGAGCCTCCTGCCACCAGATGCCCGTTTCGACAAGGTCCACATCGACCTGGTTGGGCCCCTTCCGACATCTCAAGGGCAACGATACATTCTGAAGTTTATCGACTGCCTCACAAGGTGGCAGGAGGCTACAACATTGCCCGACACGACTGCAGCCACCGTCGTCGAGGCATTCGTGTCCTCCTGGGAGGCGCGCTTCGGACGCTCGTCTGAAATTGTCACCCACCGAGGGTGACAATTCGAATCCAACTTGTTCACCAAGTTGTCCCGAATCCTAGGAATGACGAGATCTCGGACACCTGCATACTGTCCGCAGTCTAACGGCCTGGTTGAGCGTTTACATCGCCACCTCAAGTCCGCGTTCATTTCATGGCCACGCGAACCCCAGCGAGTGGGTACTACAGCTTCCGCTCGTCTTGCTTGGGGTCCGAACGGCGCTAAAGCAGGACCTCGGCTCTGCAACTTCCGAACTCATCTTTGGGACGACCCTGCGACTACCATCGGAGTTTTTCGAGGTCAACCCCTCTACAACCACAACGCCAGAACGCTACGCCGCAAAGATAAAAAAAACATATTCGCGGACTTTCGACCAGTGCCAACTCGAGCGGTATTTGTGAAGACGCCTTATGTCTCTCAAGATTTGCAAAGTGTAACGCATGTGTTCGTGCGCCAAACTGCCCGACGGAAACCGCTCCAACCACACTATATGGGACCGTTCCCGGTTCTGGAAAAGAAGCCAAGTGGATTTCTTGTACAGATCAATGAACGACAAGATACCATCGCTCTCAAGCGCCTAAAGCCAGCCCATCTGGAGCACGCACCCGTGAACCTCATCGCATGTGAGACGCGGAAGGAAAGTCTAAAAACTCGGAAGAGGTCTGCTCAAGTTCACTGGGCAAACTGATAACCACAGCTAGCGTTCGAACTATATGTAGTCGTTGTTGTTCTTTTTATTTTATTTAATCGCTCGTTGGGGCTCCTTGTTGAGCGGGGCATATCTGTAGGGTGCAACGCACCCACAGATTCATCTTTCTCATTGAAATAAAAAAGATTGCTCGAGGCAGTATACGCACACGCCTCGGAAAGCTCATGAAGAGAATGCTCTGAAGCCGCCATCACAGGCAGACACGTTGTTCGTTGTTTCTCTCTATGTCCTCACTTTAAATAACGTGGTAGAACCTCGCGGCCCCCACAATTGCAATAAAATTGCCCTAATAATCATGCTACGGTCATATACACCTTGCATCCGACGACAGTTGGATACCGTCCCTTCGGTTTACGCTTACAGTTCATGCCGTCATCTCAATGGGCAAAATCCGTCTGGAAACATGGAGGTAGAAAGGAGAGGAGGCGGAATTCCGGCTTAAGCCAGCCAAATGAGAAATTCTAATTTGAAGGAGGAAGTAAGGATGGCGGACGGAGGGAACACACCCATAAGTGTCCCTTTTTCCAATAGCGTATTTTGGTTTGGTTCATTTTGGGGCATCGATGGGGGCTTGTCACTCCAGACCATAACTCTCCCCCGAAATCGCCTCTGGTGGCGTCATGTCGCTCCAGAAGCTTCCTACTTCCATGTCTAGAAACCATAGTTGTGTAAAAAAGGGAAATGGTGAATGTCAAGGAAAAAGAAAGAGCAACATAAATTGGGAATTCACTCGGGGGTCAAGTGAGTCAGACACGAGCATCAAGCTCGAAGGCAGAACAGTCTTACAGCGAATGTTAGTTGTGTGTGCTTTGTGTAATGCACAAAAATGACCTGATGCATTAAGTAGACCGAAGTAGACATGAATGGTTTAAGGCCAAACTTGTGCTGCGGCCTTTGCATTTCACCAAGGCCAATAATGCCGGATTCTTCTTTCCAGGTTGATTCCCAGCAAACACTCACCGCCGAAGATCTCTTGACGAAGATACGAAGGTACGCTGTTGGGTTTCAACAACATGGCTTGAAGCCTGGCTCGAGGGTTTGCACCCAGGTTCGGAACACCATCGATAATATAGCCGCAGGACTAGCGGTTGTATTCGTTGGAGGGACACTTGTTATGGCGAAGACCTCCTACGTTGCCAGTGAGTGTCCATTAGTGGCAGGAACAATATAAATGGCGGTCATAATTGGAAGCAAAGTGCTAATGCAACCCAAATTTTTTTAATATCTGGCGTCTTTTTTTTTTTTCAGGGGAAGTAATATACATAATTCGAGACAGTGAATGTGATTACATCCTTGCAGACAAAGATACAGCTCCAAATCTTCTCAAAATTACCATGCCGTCATCAATTAAGGTGAGTGCGGTCAATATATCACTAATATATCATTGGAATTATGATGATGGGCACGGTGAAGTTGTTCGTATTAATGCGATGCTGTGAACTGCAGCGAATTCCACCGAAAAAACTATATTTTCCTTTGTTTGAGGGCCTCTGCAGTGGAGCTTGGATCTCCACACTACGGATTTCAGTAGCAACCAGGTGACATTTAATCTAACGAGGCAGTATAATGTTTTTAATATTCTAGTACCAATTAGGAGCGCGGGACACCATAAGGGGGCGGGTCCTTCCTCTTTGGCAGCCAGAGCCAAATATAGAGCTTTGTTGGCAACTGCTTGGCAGCGCCACAAAAGACAGCCTCCGCATTACCTAACATAGTAAAGCGCTGCTTCAATTTTTTTATAATGCCCGCAAAGTCTTGGCCGTTGCTGTGCCTACTTGTGGCGGTGTTTCTCGATCTCGTTCCGGAGGAGAGGCTTGGCACCTTGAAATTCGTAAAACTATTCATGTCCAGCGTTACTCTGTGAGCATATGACCGTACCAGGAATGCAGTCGTCCAATCCTTTTCACTTCTTCATGCAGTTCGTGGCGCTTGCGCGGGCCTGTCTACGTAACTCTCAGGCTGTGCCGGCGATGACGCTCGAGCTTCAGCGAGTCTTTGCTACTATTTGATTTTGGCATCCCCTGGCCAGCAAGTGACTTCTTGGAGGTTTCGAGGGGTGGGCATCAGCCATGCACCAGGTTATCTGCATCAACATCGATATCACTCCCAGCAAAAGTTAAAGGAACTGGTGCACCCTTCAGTGCACCAGTTCCTTTACCCTTCAGTGGGCATGTGAACGTACCCGCCATTCTGTCGTCTAATTCTTTTTGTTTCTTCATGCAGTTCATGGCGCTTTTCTGCGCGGGCCTGTGTGCGCCACTCTTGGGCAGTGCCGGCCATAATATTCGTGCTTCAGCTAGCCTTGTGCTAAAATCTGGTTTTGGCTTTGCCTAACCAGCAAGTGGCTTCTTGGCGGCTTCGTGGTATGTGCATCAGCCATTCACCAGGTCATCTGCATCGACATTATTCCCGGCGCAAGTTAAAAGCAACTGGCAGCCTCCTTTACATTTCAGTGGACACGTCAACGTACCAGCAATGCAGTCGTCTAATCCTTTTCGCTTCTTCATGCAGGTTGGTTCATTTCCATCTTTGTACTGTGAAAAGTCTGACAACACCTGTCACCTGGTGCTTCTATGCCCACAAGTGCTTTTGGCGTCTTTTAAAGAGTGTGCTTTTCTCTCTGTATCGGGCCTGAGGTTAGTTATGCCTGGCAATATCCAGCTAAATCCCAGTCCCCCTAAAGAATTGAATGAAAAACAAATTGCCGATACGTTTTCATTACTTCAAGACCTGAGTTCCCATTCAGTTAGACTCGAGGAAGGACAACCCTTGCTTCTTGACACTGTGGCTCCCATCAAAAGCAATCAGCAGTCACTTTAAAATAAGGTAACCCAGATCCACAGCAGACAAACTTCCATAGAACAGAATATATTCAGCGTCGAC
>JAZHYW010012221.1:0-78493 GCA_037355805.1 Ixodes ricinus
GTCTTGCTTCACTGCAGGAAGGGAAAAGCAAACAAGATCACCTGGTAACGACATCAGCTGAGTCAGCCACCGGGATCCCGCACTGTCATCATCTGGACTACCGAATCGCTGTGTCGCCCACCTGGAGCCCACACGTGCCGTCATCTGAATTGTCGCCACCCCTTCAGCTGGCGCTCTCGACTGGATCTACACCGCCCTACCGCTAGGGCTGTCATCGCTGGGCCAAGTTATATAAAGACGCAACCGGGCTCGGACACTTCACTGGCAGCAGTGGCGGCGCGGAAACCAGCAGCAATCTAAGACGTGTCTTGCTTCACTGCAGGTCAGTTTTCGCCTGTTTCTTACAACACGAAATTGCTCTCTTTGCTATTGCTGCTGCTGCTGCCAAAGTGTGATTTGAAGTGTGGTTTGAGTGCTATTATGGGTCTGGATGAACAATGTCCTGTGTGTAATGAAGTTTTCGCTTCGTCAGATCGGCCAATCGCGTGCAGTGATTGTGGATGTGGATACCACACTGGAAAATGCGCAGGGATCACAGAGAACACTGTTAAAACAAAGGGCGAAAGTTATCGCAAAGCGTGGCGTTGTGCGACATGCCGACGTTCTAAGTCGCAGTTACAACTATCTCAGAAACCAGCTGATGAATCGGAAGTGCAGGATATACGGATATGGCTGAAAACTATCAACGACAAGCTGGATCAACTACTTCCGCTAAAGGAAACGGTTGAGAGTATGGAAGATTCCATTCAGTTCATGAGTGAAAAGTTTGATGACCTTCTTAAACGGACGGAAAATAACGAACGGGATGTCCTGGATCTAAAACGGAGGGTAGAAGTGATCGAGAGGCGGGAGGGTGAAACTGCCCAACTAAGCAGCGAAGTCGATAATCTTGAATGGAGGAGCCGTAGGCTAAATCTTGAATTTCATGGAATTCAGCAAACGGCAAGGGAAGACTTGCTAGGGAAAATAAATGAAATAGCGGCGCATATCGAACTTCCACAACTTGTGGAAAGTGACGTTGTAGCAATTCACCGTCTGCCATCTCGGAAAGACAAGATACCGGTCGTAATCTGTCGTTTCGCGACGCAAGCTAAACGAGATCTCTGGTGGCAGAACAAAAATAAAATCCGCAAGTTCAGGTGACGATTCATATGTACTGGAAAATCTAACAAAAAGAACGCGCGATTTGTTGTTTGAGACAAAAAACTGGGCAAAGGCAAATAACTTCAAGTATGTGTGGCACAGCAACGGAAGGGTTCTTGTGCGCAAAATTGACGGGGAACGACCACTGGTGATCTCTTCTGTTTACGACCTTGAGAAACTGTAGTTAAAAAGGGACAAAAAAAAACGCAACAAGTAAACATGACAAGTACGCACAATGAATCCTACGTGCTGCCACACAATTTTGAGAAATATGTAGGTAAAGCATATTTGAAATCTTTCAAATGTTTTCATTTGAACGTAAGGTCAGTGAAAAATAAAGAATCTGATCTCTTTCTTTTCTTTGAACAGTTAAATCAGGAATTTGACGTAATAATGTTGACCGAAACATGGTCCACGGATGACACGAATGTTTTCCGTCTTCCTTCATACAATACTTTTTATTTAAATCGCAGTAGCGGTCGAGGTGGTGGAATATGTATATTAGTGAAAAAGGCTTTGAATTGTACACTAATACAAACTTTTAGTGCCATTACAAGTGATTACGAGTTTCTGGCACTCGAATTGCAGAATACGATACTTGCTGTTTGTTATCGTCCCCCGAATGGTACTATGACGCCCTTCTTAGATTACTTGGAAACATTTTTTTGTTATGTGAATAAAAATAATCTCGATTTGATTTGTGGAGGAGATGTCAATATAAACATGCTAGCAAATGACTCTTCAAAAATGAGGCTAGATGTTTTGTTGAATTCCCATGGTCTTTTTAACGTGATCAATCTTCCTACAAGAGTAACACAAAATTCAGCATCTTTAATTGATATCTTCTTTACAAATATAAGCTCAGACCGAACTAAATCAGGAGTATTTGCTTATAATTTAAGTGACCACTTACCTATATTTGTATGCACAAAAGTACATGCACGCAGAAAAATTAAAGAGTTAACATGCTTAATCCGACAAATGAAAGAAAAAAATCTCAGAACATTTTGTGAAAAAATGGCCGAGGTTTCTTGGGATTCCGTTTTAAGATCAAATAATGGAAACGACGCTTATGAAGAATTTCTTAATATCTTGAAGCCCATATATGCATCTAGTTTCCCTCTTGTACATATAAAACAAAATACAAAAACACGTAAGCCTTGGGTAACTGCGGAGCTTTCAGCAAGAATAAAAAAGAAAAACATCCTATTCAACGTTTTTATTAAGACTAAAGATCCGAAAACACTCCAGGAGTTCAAGTCGTATCGAAATCGCTTAGATAAAGACTTAAAAAAAGCGAGGCGTGATCATTTTTTCAATTTATTTGGTTCTGCTTCTGGGTGTATTGATCAGATGTGGAAAAGACTTAATTCTGTCTTGAATTATAAGACTTCCCGTGACTCTCTTCATAAGATAAAACTAAATGGTATTGAAGTATCCGGTAAACCGCTTGCAGATAGCTTTAATAATTATTTTGTGAACGTTGTGGATAAACTAACGTTAAATACCGACCTTAGACATATTTCACACAATGATAGCTCAATTTTTCTTGAACCTGTAAGTGAAGAGGAAGTCATCGATATATTTGGGAATTTGAAAAATAGTAATGCTGAAGATATTGATAGTATGCAGGTAAAGCCATTTAAACATGCTGTTTTCTCTCTTGCGCCATGCATAGCGCATATTTTTAATCTTTGCCTTAGTCAGGCGGTCTTTCCAATAAAAATGCAGGTTGCGCGGGTCACAATGCTTTTTAAGAAAGGTGACAGGAATGACATGGGAAATTACAGACCAGTATCTATCCTACCAGTACTCTCAAAGGCATTCGAAAAGGTTATTCTTAAACGATTTAATAAATTTGAAACAAAACATCACCTGCTAATTGACTCTCAGTATGGGTTTCGTAAAAACCTCAGTACAGAGCTTGCTCTACTTGCGCAGAAAGAGCACATACTCTCCGAATTAGAAAAAGGAAATATAGTCTTAGGTCTGTTTGTAGACTTTACAAAAGCCTTTGACCATATTAATCACGATCTTCTCATACAAAAACTAGAGCGATACGGTATTCGGGGAATAGCAGCATCGCTTATTCGATCCTATTTACAATATCGTAGTCAAATCGTTAGCTTGGATGACTCTCTATCGGACCCTCTCCAAGTTTCTTCTGGCGTACCCCAGGGCAGCATTTTGGGCCCCTTTCTTTTCAATATGTATGTAAATGATATCGTAAGTATTTCTTCTAGTGCCAAATTTATTAATTATGCGGACGATACCAGTATACTTTTAGCCGGCAAATTACCCGATGAAATAATTGACCACGCGAATTCGACTCTACTTAGGCTAGAAGACTGGACAAAAGGTAATGGTTTAAAAATAAATGTTGAAAAGACAAAAGCAATTTTATTTCGTGGTAAAAACAAGAATATAGTCACAAGCAAAATTATTACTTTAAAATCTGCTCCTGTCGAGATCGTGCCCTTTTTCAAGACATTAGGCGTCATATTTCAAGAAACATTGTCTTGGGACAATCATATAAATTCAGTGATGACTAAGCTGTCGCAGATACTCGGCGTGACGTATCGGAATAGGTATATACTCCCACGTAACATTATGATCCTAATATATAATTCACTATTTTCTTCAAGACTTAACTACTGTCATTTAGTTTGGGCTTCGTCCACACAAGAAAATCTTCTGAAAATGCATATATTACAAAAAAGGTTTCTGAGAATGGTAGAAAAGGTGCCTAATCATTATCACACACAATCCCTATTTATAAAATATAATGTAATGCCTATAACAAAAATGTATGATTTCCGCCTCTGCAAACAATATAAACAAGAAACAAGAAATAACATTTGCCTTTTAAGAAACTTGGCAAAACTAAAACCACATGTTACAGTACATAACACGCGAAAAAATGAGCCTTGGAAAATAGACACCTGTAGAACAAGCTACGGCTTAGAAATGATACAAAACAAATTACCAAGATTATTAAATAAATTACATGACAAAAATATTCAGCCAGAACATATTTCTTTCAAAAAATTGCGTAACGTTTTCAGATTTCTTTAAACTCTTGTACGGAAAAGGGGGGGGGGGTGTATAATTTGTTTCCAGGAACTTCTATTGTTTCATTTTTTTGTTGATCTTTTTTTTGTGTGCGTGAATGAAAAGACTTGTCGCTATATGATGATTTTATTTCTATGATGTACAGTTTATTATTTTTGTGTGTAAACAGATTCATCATTGTGTGTCCATTTTTATTTGTATTTCTAATATGTATTATCTTTTTTGTATTTTTATCCTTTTTGTGTGAAAAGATTCGTCACTATGTTTCCATTTTTATTTTCTATAGTTTATTATCTTATCTTTGCCCCGACGCTGCCAGTATGGGGGCCTTCGGCTTTGTCAAGCTGTCTATTTGACAGCTTTTTCTGCAGGCCTCCTGCATCATGTATTTTTGGTGCAAAATAAAACATTATTATTATTATCATTATTATTATCATAACTGATTCATAGTATATGTTGAAATCGAGCAGTCTGAAGAGTGTGCTACATGACAGGGTGCTGCCATTGATGTCACCGCCTGGCCACCACATTGCTCGCACTACTCAATTAATGAATAATTTAAAAAGAATTCTTATCGGTGGTTTGAGCTGATTCAATATACCTTTCAAAGCTCGACAGGTGGTCTAGGGAGGCCTATTTAAGGCCCATATTTTTGTAACTTTTCAACCTTCGCTCGCTTTTTATATATACACGAACTCATCTCTGTTACGTCACGGCGCGGTGGTGGCGCGTCGGTCGCACTTCCGGTCTGGGGCTGTGGGCGGAAGGCCCCATGTGAGGCGTGTATTCCTGCGTTGTTTTGAAAGGAACCTAACGAAAACATGCCTTTTCGTCAAACCGCCGCGACTGGGGCTGTGCCAAAAGAGTCGAGAAAGGTTTGAAGATCAGTTTTCATGTTCTCGGTTCGTCCGAGAACATGGATATGTGGTAAACCAGCTGCCGCCGGACCACAATTGCTTGGGCGGGAAGCACTTTGGGTTGAATTCACGGATACTTGTGGTCATCAGATTTATTTGTTTTGTTCCAACATGAACGCCGGAAAACCCTCAAGTTGTACGGCCCACCTGCGGACTACGTTCAGTGCGTCTTGAAGTTCGAACGGCCGTCTGATCGTTCGAACTGTCGTCTGCTCTTACAAACGCTTCTGCTTGTCGTCTGCTCTTTTAGACGACACCGGCCCGTAGACCAAATGTTGGCCCGGTACTTGCGTTAAGAAGTAAGTGCAGGCCTCAAAAGGCTTAAGTTTGAAGGTTGGTAAGCAGGCTCGACGTAAACAGTAGATACAAGGAGATGTTGATTATTGTTACCAGCGGCCATCACCGACTTGTTATGCCTGATTCACTTCGTCCGATTCTGCTTGCGATTTTCAGTATCGACGTCGACCATCTCAGCTGTGGTTCACGCTTTTGCAGCCCGAGCGATGTCGCGACTGAAAATTGCGAGCGAAATCTCATCATGTGAATCAGGCTTTAGCGTACATTCTGCGGCGTCCACGCGGAATGAATCGCCGCATGTCAGATTATTCACGCGAAGTTTTGCGGTGTAACGAGCTTCGTTGATTTCGCTGACGCCGCTCATGTAGTCAGACATTGCCAGGAAGACGTAAAATCAACAATTCGAAAGCGATAAAGGGCAGGGGGACTCACACCGACGCCGATAACATCGCATTTCAATGGTTTGTTTATGGGCGACGGCGAGCTTGTTGCCCACACCCCCATCGCGCATGCGCGGCGCCGGTGGCGTCCGCTAGGGGCGCTCCGGGCGCTCCGGTTTGTTTGTAAACATGAGTTGGTGTATAGGCTCGGCATCGTATTCTGTTATCCAAGTTGCCAAGCCTTTGTTCAGTTTCAAAATATAAAAAAATATCGAGGAAATCTTTGAAAACATAAAATGCGGTATTTTGTAATTATTTGTGGCCCTTTGCTTTCAGTTTCTTCGGCGGCATGCTCCCTGCCATTAAAGTTTCCCCGCTCGCCATTTTTATACTGATTCTGATATTCAAAATTGGTTTCTGGTGTGAACGTAAGTGCTTGAACCCGCTTTCGATATCGGTATTTCCACATTGTCCCATTTGAGTTTCATAGCTACCTTGATACATCTAAAGATTTCAATGCAAACCATATATTTAACTTAAACTTTCGAAGTAGCAGACGATGCCATCCAGACAAAGAAATAATTGAGGAATACTTATTTTGCGAAGGATGCCCCTCTACAAGCAACGCGAAGACAACACCTAAAGTCTCCCCGGTAGGTGGGAACTTTGGATTCGACAGTACGACCAAAGTCGTACTGACCAGGTTATAATCTTTTTCAGTGTCAAGTCAGCCCCTTCAGGAACCATCCGACCCCGACCGCGTGAACAACTCCTTCCTCAACAAACACCTTTATTATTTTTTATTTTTTTTTTAAGAAGGCGTTTTGACTTTTATGCCATCCAAAAGCCCACGTGTACAGTTTCTTTTACCTTTAACTTCCCTTCCCCATAGTAGAGCCTTTTCCGAAAAGTGCGTGCAATCTATAATCGTACTTGCCTCAAAAACCGTTATAAAAGAAAAAAAAAAAAACTGGGAGCCCTTCCACCCCGTGAAGAGGAAGTCCAGCGAAGCTGGCGCTCTAGTGGAACCTGCTATGTTGGGGTTAAGCTATATTGGGGATCTGCTCTGGTATGGTTTGGCACCGTGGTGATGTGCGTCGCGCTTGCGTTTGGCTTCTCTTGCTCGATCATCGTCGCTGGCATTGGCTCGACGGCGCCGGTTGAATTGACGCTGCATGCTCGCGTCGGCGCTCGACGCGGGCGAGGTCTTCGTCGGGGGAGCTTGGTCGGCACTCAAAGTTGTTGTCGGGCCGGGAGCAGCGGCAACGGGGGTTTCCACGTTGGCGGCGTGCCCATTCTTGCTTCTGGGACCGCCGGCGCTCCTTGTACTCCCGCTGCTCCTCTTCGGAACGCACAACATGGGTGCGACCTATGTGAAATCTGAAGTCCAAACGATAAGAACAGTGGCGCGATCTCTACGTCACAGACAAAGGACACACACGACTGGTGGGTAGAGACAACGACGTTTTATTGTAGCGTGGCTACGCCAATTACGGCGCAGGCTCAAGTGCGCCACACAGGTGGCCGCCGAAGAGCGCGCGGCATTGCGCAATGTCAGGGGGAGAGAGATGCTGCGCGTGGCGAGGAGTATACATGAACTCATCTCTGTGACGTCACGGCGTGGTAGGGGCGCGTCGGTCGCACTTCCGGTCTGGGGCTGTGGGCAGAAGTCCCCATGCCAGACGTGTATTCCTGCGTTGTTTTGAAAGGAACCAGACAAAAACCTGCCTTCTCGTCAAAACGCCGCGACTGGGGCCGTTACCAAAAGTGTCGAGAAGGTCTGAAGGTCAGTTTCCACGTGCTCGGGTTCGTCGGAGAATCTGGATATGTGCCGTGAAAAGGGAAAAGCGAGACAGTGTCGGACAACGGTTGCTTGGGCGGGAAGCACTTTGGGTTGAGATTCACGGATACTTGAGGTCATCAAATTTGTTTGTTTTGTTCCAACATGAACGCCAGAAAACCGTCAAGTTGTGCGGACCACCTGCGGACTACGTTCAGTGCGTCTTCAAGTTCAAACGGCCGCCTGATTGTTCGAGACTGTCGTCTGCTCTTTCAAACGTTTCTGCTTGTCGTCTGCTCTCTTAGACGACGCCGGTCCGTAAACCAAATGTTGGCCCGGTACTTGCGATAAGAAGTAAGTGCAGGCCTCAAAAGACTTACATTTGAAGGTTGGTAAGCAGGCTCGATGTAAACAGTAGATACAAGGAGATGTTGATCATTGTTACCAGTGACCATCACCGACTTGTTATGCCTAATTCAGTTGGTCCGATTCTGCTTGCGATTTTCAGTATCGACGTCGACCATCTCAGCTACGGTTCACGCTTTGCAGCCCGAGCGGCGTCGCGACTGAAAATTCCGAGCGAAATCTCATCATGCGAATCAGGCTTTAGTGTACATTCTGCGGCGTCCACGCGGAATGAATCGCCACATGTCACATTATTCACGCGAAGTTTTGCTGTGTAACGAGCCTCGGTAATTTCGCTGACGCCGTTAAGATAGTCAGGACATCGCCAGGAAGACGTAGAACCAACGACTCGAACGCGGAAAAGGGCAGTGGGACTCACACTGACGCTGACAACCTCGCATTTCAATGGTGTGTTTATGGGCGACGGCAAGCTTCTTGCCCACAATCCCATTGCGCATGCGCGGCGCCGGTGGCGTCCGCTAGTGGCGCTCCGGGCGCTCCGGTTTGTTTGTAAGCATGAGTTGGTGTATGCACGGGTCGGAAAAGAGGCGGCGGCGCTGGAGAGGAGTATGAAGTGGGGCATACTGGGAGCCTTCATGTGCGCTTTGCTAGGGTGACGCCAACCTTTATTAGCCCCGAGCAGAGCCATATATGTAGAGAGTTTGGTCAATGGGAGGTGCGGGCAGAGCCAGGGCGTGCGTCAGACTCGGAAAGAGGGCTTGGCATGCTCTCTTGACCAACCAGAAGCCGAAAAGAATCCCCTAGCGGTGGTAGCAAGAAACAGCTCTGATCAAAAGTCTATGTTCGTAAATGGTTTTAATAAGCACGTAAGAGTGAAATGTAGTAACTCTTCGTGGTTGAAAATAGGGTGCACGTGTGCGCCGCTCAACTCTGTTTTGCTCGGACAGAGTGTGACCGCTCGGACGGCAGATTCCTGCCCCTCAGCGCTTGGCGTACGAATTATGTCGATCGTTCCGCTAGTCGCACTCTTCCACCATCATTTTGGATGAGCGTGATTGAAACATCACGTGTACCATATTTTCAGTCATTAAGAGTTACTCCAATGCAGTTATCAGGTTTGTTTCTCGCGACCACCGCCAGGGTATTATTTCCGGCTTCTGGTTGGTCACATTCGAATTTCTGAAGACGCCCTGGGACACGCCCAGCCCGCTTTCGGCCAATGGCGCCTCCTCATTTGTCTCCTATACTTCCCAACGAATGGCCAAACTCTCTACATATGCGGCTCTGGCCCCGAGAACATGGCGTGGCGCCATCTGACGGGCCTATCGTCGTGACGTAGGATGAGGGATCACGCGTGACCGTTTCCGGACTCCTGCGTCAAGAATGGAGTCTCTCGGTCTTTACTTTTTTAATACTACGGGTGTTTAAGGCTTCTTTTAACCCAATGTTTCGTTTCACTACTCGACCCAGTCGAGTTCCTAAATCGGCTACCGTACGAATGCTTCCGGGGAACCGGTTAGCCGGTTGCAGGCGAGCAGGGAAACGGTCGCTGCACGGAAGCGCGGCGGCGTGGACTGGCGCGGCGGGGGTGCGGGTCAACTTGTCGTTTTCGGCGGCTGTCTCGCACATCGCAATTAATGCTTACGAAGTGCGACCTAATTAAAGGTAGGCGAATCTCTTTAACTTCTATTCGATTGGGCACCTTGTTACAACTGTGTACCCCTTTTCAGTTGCGCTGTCTGTAAGCAGCATCAATGCGTTCGTGGACAAGGCCCACTAAATGTCCCGCCTGTTGCTTGAGGGCGAAAGTGTTCTTGAAGCGGGACACGTGTTCTGTAGAATCAAGAAGCTGGATAAAGATTGCTACAGGTTCATTGGATTCCGTACCCAAACGTCGGCACTCACTTCGTACCCGCAAGAGCTGGATGGAAGAAACGTCGGTGACACATCGAGCTCCTGCAAAAGCATTGGTGAAGGAACATGCCGTGTATCATTACTTGGCTAGGTTGTATGTACGCATCGGCCAGCGTGCTGTGAAATCGATCGAGCTCGTGGCCAGAGCCGGGAGCGAAACAACTGAGCACTCAGACAGTCGCGTTTCACTGCGTTTCGGCTGCGAGAAACCAGGACCTCCCTGCTGCTTATATCGCGTGCAAACGTGATTCCTTGAATTGGATTCCACGCTTCATACGAAGCACAGATGTGCCAGTGTCTCGCTTTCGGTTCCCAACACAACGTAGTTAAACGCATCGTGAACGCAAGTCGTCCAACCGGCCTTTAGAGATTGCGATTTGCAATGAACGGTGAAGTGAAGCGCCTTTTCCAAATATAATCGGTCGTCTCCCGTTGTTATCGTAGCTCAGGAATAAAAAAAAACAAATTCTCGTGGCTCATGTGGTAATATGCTCGCTTCCCAAGTCGCGTGTCGCAAAATCAATATGGTGCAACAATTCTTTTTTTTTATGTTTCTGCGCTACAGGTTTGGTAACAATTCTCTGCGATGTCAGAATTTTCGATCGACGAATATTAAAGCTTGTTGATAACATTTAATTTCATAAACTAATATCAGACCATTCAAAGGCCAATGACAGTTCATGTACAACATTGCTGTTTTTTGTTTGTTTGTTTTTGTAAAAAGATTATGCAAATATTCCTGTAGCTGGGTGTATTAGAGTTGTAGTATTTTTCTATTTGGGCTCCTACAAGATAAGCAGATAAGTTACAAAAAGAGAAAATATTGCTTGCTAATACGAGTGCAGCTACTTGCATCAACAATCTTTAAAGTAAAGAAATAAAGCCACGTAACATTCCCACATTTATGCAGCTGCTGGTTGCTTAAATACCACTTGAGTGATGTTTGCACTAAAATAGTCAGTAAAATTTTATGGCTTGTTACCCTCTGTAAATTACTGTTTCAATTCTATTAGCACTCAGCTCTACTTGCATTGCGTGACGCCAACTTGTACATACATTTTTAACCCCATTGTTCCAATAATATTGAAGCTGTATGAGAAAGGTATTGCCACGCAGGGTGAGACTCAGGGTGCCTACATGTTTCCGCTCTGCTTTAGGGTGGCGCCAACTTCTTGTTACCCTTTCCCAGATCCTCTCCCACCGCCATTTTTTCCCGCTTCTTATTTCGCTAAACGTACACAACGTTGAGTTCCGGTAGTCTCGACACACCGGCAACACTGTGAGGCCACTTGCGTTTTGGCTCAGCGGGATGGCGGTCATCGTAGCTGTCGCTCTCTCTGCTCGGGTGTTTCATATTTTGAAGTTGCGAGCAGGAGGTGTGCGTTGCTTTTATCGAAACGCGAGTTCCCGCGACAAAATGGAATGCCACAGTCACAGACCGGCATTGAACGCCGAAATCTCGCCGTCGGACCGAGAGCGGTGAGCGCTCCCTAGCCCTAACGAGGATTAGCGGCGTAGTCCGAGCGCACGACCGGCGAGTGTGACAGAATGGTCGACGAAAACAGCGGAGGTTGCCATGGTAACGAGGTAGGCAACACTGGTTTGTCGGCAACAGGTATCCAAACGTTGTCGCCACCCTAAACAGCGGAGCGGCGGAAACATGTAGGCACCCTAGGTGAGACTAGGGAGCGCTTCATGTGCGGCGGCTAGGGTGATGCCACCCTTTGTAACTACCACTCGCCGCCAAACCAGCAGCCATTTTGGTTCACGGCGATAATCCGTGGGGCTTATAACCCTCCCGGAAACAAGCACCTTATTTCTCAAGTTCGTAGCAGCGTTGTGGAACCTACGGAGGGAGGATTAGCATTTTCGCCCCTCGGATGGGATTACCGATGGACACAAAGGCCACTTTCTGGCGTACGGGGAAACAATGAGGAACAAAATGGCGGCGGAAGAGGGTGTGGAAAGGGAAACAGGCAGTTGGCATCACTCTATGCGAAGCGCACATGAAGGCACTCTAGGTGAGACTATTCACATTTTATGAATCATATTGAAATGCTTCTCCTTCAGGTAGATGTGGAAGCTGATATTTGGGTTGGTCGCGTAATCTGCGGCATTGCGGCCCCGATCGGTACTTTACCATTGCTCCCTGAGCTCGACAGCTGCCGAAGCCGATCCACGCCTGTACTGGATCAAGCTTCAAACACAGAAATGATGCGAAAGTACCGAGCTGAACGGTTTCCCGAAGGCCCCGACCAAAGCAAGGCGGAATAGCTGGCCTTATCACGTGATCCTCCATCCTACGTCACCGATCGAGCGATCGCAGCGCTCCAATCGGTCCCGCCGGGCCAATAATACCAGTCGCCGACAAACCAGCAGCCATTTTGGTTCTCGGCGATAATCCGTGGGGCTTATAACCCTCCCGGTAAACAAGCACCTTATCTCACAAGTTCGGAGCAGCATTGTGGAACCCACGGAAGGAGGATTAGCATTTTCCCTCGGATTGAAGGACCGATGGACACAAAGGCCACTTTTCGGCGCACGGGGGAAACAATGAGGAACAAAATGGCGGTGGAAGAGGGTGTGGGAAAGGGAAACAGGCAGTTGGCATCACTCTATGCGAAGCGCACATGAAGGCACTCTAGGGCATACATCGTTGCGTTTGGAAATTGTTGGTCTACACTCGGTCTGTCGCCGGAGACGATCCGCCAGAACCTAACTAAAAGCACTCGGATCCAGTCAGGCACTTTGTGCCCAGAAAATGGCAACCACCAATGTTGCAACGACATGGTCAGTTGGGCCAATGTTGCTCGATGTTTGGTCAAGGGCCTTTTACGTCTCCGAATGCCGCGTGGTTTGATGAACTTTAAAATTATTCTTGTTTTTATATTACCGATCTTCCTTTTTGCTCTCATCTCCAAACAATCACTCGGTCGGAGATTTTTTTTTCACCTTTTAAAAACGCATTATATATTACCAGCAACCCAAACATACTACCTATTTATGTTTTATAGAAACATTCTAAAAGGAAAAGCTGACAAGAACGATGCACTGACGACGGAAAAGCTCCCAAATTTCCGAAAGTGGAACGTCGAAACAGGCCTTGCCTAGACTAGAATTAAACCAGAAGCTTCACTTTTTGGCATATATTAGCTGAGTCAAAACTAAAAATTCTCTAGCTTACTCGTTTGTGTTCGATTATGTCTCATTAATACGAATCCCGCTAATAACATTTTGGGGAAACGAACTATGTAAATGCATGCATATTTGTCCCGTTAGCATTTACAACTTACATTATGGACCCTGCTTAGGGGACAAGAGGTGACCATAATAACGATAAATCACTTTACGTTCTTAAAATATAGATATATGGGAGATTTCTAACTTCCACTAGCTGTTTATTGCAGATTTTGTTTTATTTCTTGCGAATACATGCGTGTGGCGTTGAAACGACGTTTTCGACGCTTTTCGACTCCGCACTCCTTGAGTTGGAATGATCACCTCGGTCAAAAATATTTTATTGTCGTTGTATGAATGAATACAAGCACTGACGTCAGTATCAGAACGTGAAACTGGATGATGAACCATACAATCCATAATTTGTCGAAGATAGAAGTGTTTTAATCTGCTTCTTTGTATGACGGGAGTCCACTCAAAGGGAGGCGTAGTATTCTCTATGGGCCACCATCTGCGGCTGAAGATCGCCCAAGGTGGGGCACCCTGCAAGGTTAATCAATCGATAATGTAACAACATTTCTGCAGACTCGCGCAACGAATGCTGCACGAGCGTGGTCATTGGACACACGCAGCGACATACTTTGTAGGCGTTTTCTCGCTTCCACCCGCCTCGGATAATGTCACAATGCACTCGTTCAACAAAACATAGTCATATATTGACAATAGTCACCACGCAGCAACCCAAAAGCTCCCCCCCCCTCTCGCCCATTCCCTGCACCGTTATTTTTTATTAGTGGCGGCCCCACTCGCGTGACCATAGATAAGAGCTTCTACAAGTCCGTAGATAAGAGCTTTCTACAAGTAGCGACATTTTTTGAAGCGCCGGCTACGTGACGGTGCAGGTTTTAAGAAGCGAATGGCGGCGCACAGCAGAGGTTTGAACTGTATGCCTCTATTTGGTTTCAGCGGGATGTGCCTTGTCATTTGTATTGGTTGTTGTTACTTGAAAAACAAGTATCAAGGGGCTTTCGCGTGGCCAATTGCACTTGGACACCTTGCTGTGAAACTGTCAGAGACGATTTACTTGCGGGCAACATTCTCGTAGGCTTGGGATTACCAGATTGCCCAAAACTTTTAGAACGACGAAGCTACGGCGCGCGTTCACTGTCTGCACTCGTGCCACTCGTGTTGTGACAATGTACAAAAACATATAGGTTTGAATGAATTTCTTATTAAATTAAATAATCCAGTGTTCTTCGTGCACCGTGTGCTAGACGTTTTAGGCAGGCCTCTTGTATTCCCCAGTGGTCGTATCATAAAGAGTCGTGCTTTTCTGTATTGTGAAGTACAAGCTTACTCATTCAAAACTCTGATGCGCGTAGAAGCGTGCATTATTCTCTGATGCCGTACGCAATCACAAAACAAAAATAATGCAATAGCTATCGTAGCAAAGGTCCAACATAGGACGTCATGAGCTTAAGTTGCTAGACACCAAATGTTTTGATGTCATCATCAAAACACCTGGCGTTGTTTTGATGGTGGAATCAAGAAGGCAAGCTATACATCCCACCTTTCTAATGTTCTGAGGCATGGAACCTAGCCGGTTTCAGGCGTAAAATAATGTGTTTTTTTTTGTACTCTTAACCATACACTCTGAAACAAAAAAAGGCCGTGACTTCACTTTTGGCAGATCAGATGGTGGCCAATCACAGCGAACAGTAGAAGGATCTCAACCAGTGACGAAACTTGTAATATGATTAGATCTTAAAGAAATGCTATGTGCGTAGGCCGATTGAGCATGGATTTCACTTGCTTACTGTCCCTGCGGATTTTGCAGTTCGGAGAAATGTATTCGGCGCTGCGACATTTCCTGCGGTATACCTCTATTGTTTGCCGTGAATGGTTGTTACTATGTTCAGCCGGAAAGTAAACTTTCACACCGTTTTTAGAGGGTATAAAGAAGAAAAAAGCTAAGTGCTGAGGTCGCTATGCGACGACCCTTTGGTTCCCTGTGAAGTAAACTTTTGCTGCTTAAATAGATATCGCCCCAAGCAGTGCGAAGCAAAACGGGGTAAGAATTGTGTTACCCCCCCCCCCAAAAAAAAAGGACGCCACGGTTAGTTCAAAGCTGCAGCGAGAAGGCTTGTTGCTATCAATAAAACGGAAATACTTCCCTCTTAAAATATGCATGTTCCTGTGAACCCACAATGGACGGATTGCACCCTTAAAAAATAGAATATGCTGCACTTAAAAGACAACATTGGAATCCCTACAGTGACTATCAGAACTGGGATTCTAGGTGGCCCCTACCGAGTTATTTCCACCAGCGTCGACTTTCATACGATACACGACGACAGAGAGACTGAGTTCTTCAGCACACTTCAAACGTGCAAACTCTTGACACAATTCCCTAGGTCATATTACGACACCTCCAAATTACGACGAATACAATGAGCCGGGTGTAGAACGATAGCTTCATAACATCATAGTGGAGAGGGACCTTGTGTATCGCTTACTGAATAAAATTAGCAGCGCGTGTCTCGCCAACGCCAAGCCTTTAAGGGATGCTGAACCGCAATTTGGATTTCACGAAATAAGGTGGCAGGAGTGTTCAGCGGGGCGCCACAAACCTCAAAACACCACTCATAAAAGCGATATCTCGAACGGATGGCTGTGTTTTTGTAAAATAAGGATGCGATTGAGTGAGAATCGCGACGTCGCGTTCCTGCAGGATAGTTGAGGAGGAGGAGAAACGGCCTTTCTTCCTTCCCTCTTCGCGCCCTCGCGGAGCCAAAGCGAGAAGAGGAGGAAACGAGAATCGCGACGTCACGGGCCTTTTTGGCCTTGTTCAAGCGCACTCTTCTTTCACAAAATACGACCATCCTTTGGCGATATCGCTTTATGGATGATGCTTTCGGGTTTGTAGCGTCTTGCCTAGTGCTTCTGCGTTGTTTTCTGAAATCAAAATTTCGCTTCAGCATCCCTTTAACACGCGTTTTCTACCTTCCAGAGTGCTTTCGCTGGTCGAGCGCGCTCGATATGCACGAGACGCCGAAACACACTTCTCCCAAGCGAACAAGTGTGTTTCGGGTCCTCGCCGCTGCAAAAGCTGTGCACTGACGTCCAGGTTCCCCGAGAAATGGCTCTTATACGCTCTGTGCTACCAGATCCTCACGCTCCAAATCTGCGACCGGGCACTTCGTGGCTCCGTCGTCGAACTGCCAGGCTTTGTGAGTATAGAGGAGGCTATGGTCAAAGGTAGGAAGATTGCGCCGGAAGAGGGACAACGGAGCTCCTCCCTGCCGTTCTCACATCGCCAGTGACTATAGGAGTTGATATCATACTACTCTTTACTTGAATAATGCAGTCCTGAAATACGTGCCACAGCACCACGATAGTTCGATGTTTCGCACATGAAGGGCACACCCCAAAACGAAACGTATTTATCAATTTTCGCATAGGTGACAACACGTTCGACTTGCTAACGCGGTTGCTAAGGGGCGAATTACTCACCCATCAGCGCCATTGCTCTGTCAATCTCTTCCCTGAATATTTGCAGCATTTCCTCCACGCCTTGCTGACCCTGGAACAAGAACCACAGCGGAACATTAATTCGTTCCTATAGATTGTTTGAGAAACGATATCAAGCTTGCAGTTCAACACTTCAACACAAGAATTCAAGTGTTGCCGAAAAAAAAACATACGTTTTATTGGGGAAAGTGACTTTATATCTTCAATAACACACGTGTATTTGTTTAGGCCGAATAGCGAATACTCGTGTTGGCAGATGTAAGACCTTGATAGTTTGGCGCAAAATTACCCAAGATTTACCGATCGATCGATTCCATTCCCCGATCGTTTTTGTTTTGCCGAGAGGTTCCAGGGAAAAAAATACACAACAATAATGTATTGAAGTTTTTTTCTGTAAAGCACAAAGAAACATTGTGCTCAACTCGTGACCCCAAAGAAGCCGTTGTGATGCTCATCTATAATTTAACAGAACTCAGGGTTGATGTTACAAGGAGGTCATTCATCCGCTTTTACTCAAAAAAACTCGTGCTTACAGACCTTCCTGAAAATAGGCTTGACCCTGACATTAAACTCAGAACATTCTAATTGGGAGCGAGGTTTACAGGCGCGAGCTTCTGTTAATACTTTGGAACAGTCCTTCAGCAGGAGAAATCGCCAAAGCCGGCTCTCGCTCATAGCTTTTGGTTCAGTAAACAAGAAGACATGAGTGCCCACCTTGTACGCCAGCCCCAGAGGGTTGGACGACCCACAAAGACCATCTTTGCTCCGAGAGCAAGTGCCTTCACGACGTCTGTACCCTGACGGACACCGCCATCCAAATACACATCGATGTGTCCATAGACGGCACGCATAATCTTCGGCAGGATCTCTATCTGCAAAAAAAAAAAACACAACCAGATTTAATTGTCATTAAAATAGACTATTTTGTGTCTATTATAAGTGCCGGAAAACATGACTCTGCACTCAAGTTACTGTGGAGGGGACTAAAAGCTCAGTCTTTTCTTGCTTGTTGCCAAGAGTTACCTAAGACTTGTGGGGACCGTTGGTTGCCTTTCCCCGATGGCCGGTATAACGGCCGTGGTTCGGAACGCTCGGCCTGGTTGCCGTGAGCTCCAACGTGTTCGTGAAGCGTAGGAGAGCCGCCAGGCTTGGGGGCTCTCCTCTTTACCTCTCCCGGGGGGACCTTTTTTTGTTCCCCCGCTAATCCGGGAACCTAGTTAATTTGGGTGAGGACGACGACCGCGGGGAGGGAGGAGATCGACGCGCGTTCCCGACTTTGGGAACGCAGGGACTCCGCCCGCGGATGCGATAGAAATCGGACATGTCGCGAAGGTCTTTCTTTGCCCGCTCTGGACTGCGCTTTCGGGATGGTGTCGACAGGGTGGGCCTTTCATCTGACCTTGTCGGCGCGGGGTCTTGGGACAGTGTGTCTTTTGGCGTTCAAATAAACACCGTTGGACGCAGTCCTATTGTGGTACGTGCTCCTCCTTTTTAGAGAAGTGATCATTTGTGCGGCTGACGCTCGGACCCGCCCGTAGCGGTGTTCTCGAGAGAAAGCTGCGGGGTGTGGGAGTAAGCTTGGCGTCTTCCGATTAGAGACCGACGCCGAACCCTTCGGTTCCACCACCCGTGACCATCCCACAGACTAAAACCATGTACAGTACTGACACAAATCGTTTTACATTAGCATATTCGTGGTAAACTGATATTTGTAAAAGATTTACAGTTAGTATGTGTCACAGACAACTGCGATCAATATCATGGGCACCATCAGCCTGTGAACACTCTCTCGCCGAATATACCAACACCGGACATTATAAAACACAGTTCTCGCTTATATAAATTGTTTGCCAAAAAAAAGTGAATCAAAAAAACATTTCTGGAGGCCCTATAAAAAGTTTTTTTTTTGCCTCTAAAGCTTCTGTTATTGCTATGGTTTCACCAGATTTGTTGCTAAAACTGCATCCTAATAAGAATTATCCCAATAATATTATTGGGAATTTTTCCAATAATATGGGAGATATCATTGGGAATATTTGCATCATTCTTCATATCTTAAAAAAAAATTACGACGTGATCGGGGTTGGAATACACTTACCGTTGACGCCACTCCATCAAGTTGCCTGCCACCATGATTGGAGACAATGATAGCAGGAATACCACTGCGCACAGCAAGCACTGCGTCCTCGGCTGAAATGAACTTTATAAGATGAATTCTGAAAAAGCACCCAGCTAGAGAAACAAAACCAACCACCTGATGGTAGTCTGTCATAAGTTCAAAACATACGCAGCTTTTACGAAGGTAGTGCAAACTGTGAAATCAGAGGTTACGTTTACCGGGCGCGGACCTCATACAATTTTGAAACAACAAGCGAGCTGGTGGCAATTCAACTTTGACCACATTTTGTTCCTCATCTCACCTGGCTCATATTTTTTTTATTCATATATATATATATATATATATATATTTTTTTTTTTGTGCTGCGTTTTGATTATTATTTTTTGTTTATAGGAGCTCCGGACTCGGAGCGAAAATAAAAGTTTTTTTCTCTCTCTCTCTCTCTCGCTCTCCCTGTTTATATTTCCTTTTTTTTATTCACACTCACACGCCGCCTTGTAGCAAATGCAAGTTCCCGAAAAGTACGCTTATCACACTTGATAATAACGAAAATGTCCACGGCCTTTGGGAGAAAATGCAGGAGGTCGTGTCTTCCTAATCAAGATCATTATCATGGGAACAAGCGGCGTGAGCTCCTGCTAGGATTTATTAGCCAAACAACTTCATACGCACTGTTACGCATACACCCAAAGCGGCCAGTGAAAGGCAAGATGGCGGCTTCACTATATTTCGTTTCGCCTTAAGTCCAGACGAAGCCGACGTTACAAGCTGATGGGCCCAATAAGGCAGCGTCAAAGGTGAACCAGCATCGTGTTCAGCGCACCAGCATCGCTGAACCAAATCTCTAGAGGAAGGCCTAGTGACTTGCACTTTCGACGCTGTTTGATTAATTTCATTAGTTTGTAGCGTCGCGTATGGCTGTACAGTCTGTACTTAAACTGAAACGAAGTATAACAGACGACACGGCTATCCCAAGGTACGCGTTAAGATGGAGGTACGCTAAATGCGCAGCCGTTCGTTGCATTTCACAACTGTTACGTCACCAGCCGTACAAATAAGGGCAGAACAAAGATGTGTTCCAGCAGCACCTCCTAGATAACAATGCCGTTGTGCTGATTAAGTTCGTCGAGCTGAGTGCTAAAGAGGCGAACGCGGGGCACGAATTTAATTCGAGCTCTGCTTCAGCGTTTGACTGAGATTCGTGTCCAATCAATGAGTGTACGAATCTCAGACGAACAACAATGCAGATCTCGTGTTCAATACGAACAACGCGTTTGCCTCTTAAGGGGACGTCGAAAACTTAGCATTCCGGACTTGTTATCGAGGAAACGTTGGATTCAGGCACAACAACGAGGGTGGTACGACCATACTACCCCGGGGATCAAATTTATGGCAGATTGCTTGGCAATAGACGCCCTAAAGTCACGTGCCGATTATTAGACGGTCAGAATCACTACACAATGGCGGAACAGCTGACATCGTGAAGCATCCAAGTCATTCTATGAGATTGCGAAACGCCGTAGCCGGAGCAACGCTAGGGGCCGGCGAGCCAATCAAACAGCGTCGAAAGTGCAACGTCACTGCGCTCATTACCTTTTTCTGAAGGTGCGTTTTGCCTTCTAATCTATCCAAACGCATAAAGTGTACCGTCACATTGCGGTTTTCGTTCGCCATTTTGTGGGAATTTCACAGTTGCCAACAGAGGACACTTTTTCTAAAGGGGTCTATTGTGTTGCATACGTGAAACGTTATAGCATCACAAACGTTTACCGATACTCTGAGTTTCCAGACGCTTCATCTTCATCTGATAGTTGAAAGCGTACCATGTGTACGCTTGATAGTTGTTCCTAGGGAGCCTTCATGTGCGCTTTGCTAGGGTGATGCCACCCTTTGTAATACCACTCGCCGCCAAACCAGCAGCCATTTTGGTTCACGGCGAAAATCCGTGGGGCTTATAACCTCCCGGAAACAAGCACCTTATCTCACAAGTTCGTAGCAGCGTTGTGGAACCTCCGGAGGGAGGATTAGCATTTTCGCCCCTCGGATGGGAGGACCGATGGACACAAAGGCCACTTTACGGCGCACGGGGAAACAATGAGGAACAAAATGGCGGCGGAAGACGGTGTGGGAAAGGGAAACAGGCAGTTGGCATCACTCTATGCGAAGCGCACACTAGAAAGGCACTCTAGTTGTTTCTATAGTCGGTTACAAGTCAAGAAGGTAGGAAAAGCTCCTCCCATAATCGTGATGCGACCGTTTGAAGTCCATCCGCAGTCGAAAGAATAGTTCCTGGAAACACCCCTTGTTCTGTTTCAATGACTAGATAATGGCTAAAGAGTGATGCCAACTTGTCTCCGACCCCACCCTTTTCAAGAAAGCGACCTTTGTATTCATCGGAGAGGAAACCGAGCCCGTGAAAGTGGCCTTTGTATCCATCGAAGGGGAAGCTAATCCCCTAAAGTCGTTTTTGTTTCCATCGGTAACAAAAACGACTTCTAATCTCCCTCTCGTGGCTTCCACAACGCTAAGTCAAGGTCGAAAGATAAAGCAAATATTCAAAGCAAGGCAAAACCCTCTCCCGCGTTGGCCACGACGTCACGGAAACGATGGGACGCTATTGGATGGGGAGGTGGCGGAGAGATATATGATTCCCTTTGAGGGGCATTTGCCGCTACCTTCTTGACTTGTAACCTACTATAGAAGGAAGCGATACTACTTCTAATCAGATTGTTATACCTGGCGATCTATCACAGCCTTATATACTCTTGAGCTTTTCCCCATCAGTGAGAACAGGTGGTCGAGCTTCTCCCAACCTACCTCACTCCTCTTCGCCCACCCCTCTGGTCAAATGACATCTCTGTTTACCAATCAACGTCGAACAACTCACTCCTCCTCTCCTACACGTCAACAAATCAGTGTCGAGCCTCACGGCCACGCTTTTATCTGGGGTTTCACGAAATGCCGAACACCTAGACAAAGAACGCCTCATGTTAATAATTACTGAAAATGATGACTTGCCAGTGAGGATTCCCTTGAGAATCACCGGAAGGTGGGTTATGTTCTTTAGCCATTGAACGTCGGTCCAAGTCAGGGACGGGTCGAGGAGCGATTTACCGTACACATGCATGTCAGAACCACAGAGAGTCAGACTTGCCTCCTCCTTTGCATTAAAGTTGGCCCACCTGCATGAAGTTGCAAGAAACAGTAAAGTAAGGGAAAACAAACGCTTCAGTTTCCACAGAAAACCACAGATTCCCCCCCCTCCCTTTAAAGGGATGCTGAACCAAACATTTCAGTATCCATAATAAGTGGCGCACTACATTTTCACGAGCCAGCAGCCGCCGGTGGGCGCGAGCACACGCCACGAAATAGACGTCATGATCGTCCATTCACGCTTAGGATGAAAGTGAAATGTGTGGGCTCCGAGGAAATGGAGTGTAAAGACTGGTCTTTCCTCTCCGCAGTGGGGTCTGGTGTAAAAGGCAGGCGATTAATTGGTCTAACAAGCACGTAGCTTTCACTTGTGGAGATGAAAGCCTCTCAAAAAGTGTGTTAGTATGATTACTATAAGGGACGTCGCATGCAATTCTTACTCCTCTTTTCTTAAGTAAGAATAGTCTAAGTAAGAATAGATTTTGGAGATTAATATTTGTTGTCGTATAACCCAGACTGAATTACTGTAGTTCAGATGGGATGCAAATAATGAGTTACATAAAAACATCTTAATTCCAGCTGGACGGACATCACGAGGTATTTGTAATATACCACTGGTGCACGCAAGTATAGAATTGAAAGAGTCGGCATGTCCAAGTTCAAGTCACGTTCTGCGTGAAAATCATCCCCAAAGTTATAAATGCACTCTTTCAATAAGCGAGGAGTCTAAATAAATATCACTTGGAAGGTCAAAATTCCTATTTTTAGAGCTAAAAAAAGAAATATTTGAAATTTACTATAAGCACATTTGCACTAGCGCATATTTCGAGACGTTTTATGGTGTCATTCGCTACATGCGAACGCTAATTACAAGTTTTTGCAGAAAAAAAGAGGCTGGTGTCATCTGCGTAATTTATGTATACTTTACCTGCTGTGCAATGTTGAAAATGTCATTAAGATGTATGTTAAAGAGTAACTGCCGAGTAAGCTGCCTTGTGGTACTCCAGATATAATTGGTTTAACAATATCAGAGGAGTGATTGTGGTTATTAACAAATTGGTGCCGATTTTCTAAATTCGATTTGATAAGAGGAGCAGCATGCCCGCCATTACCATGAATTTTAAGTTTTCGACTGAGCGCTTCACGATTAATGTAGTCGAATTCTCTATGTCTATCTAAGTAGTCTACTCTACCGCAGAAGCTGCCAAAAGCTATAGTGAATGGGGAACATGGCAAATAACGAAGCTGATATTATGTTCAGACCTAAAAAAAACTGTCGTCGCTGTGGCAATGAGTTATGGTAAAACGTCACAGCGCAGACTTTTTTTCTTTTTAGATCTAAACATATTATCAGCATAATAGAAACCCCGAGGCACAGATAAATAAGACAAAGGACAAGACGACCCAAACTCTCATTGCATTGAGATTTTGCGTCGTCTTTTTCGCTCTTTTATTTATCCCTGTTTCAGGGTTCAGGTTATGCTTCTTGCGCCAGCTCACACGGATACTTCCGTATCTCGAAATATCACAAGTGTGCAGCAATTGGCTTTCGTTCGGTGCTTCGCGGAAAAGAATACGCTCCAGGGTTCTTAGGGATGTACAGTTACTGACGACTCGATAAATGAGGGTGCGTCCCGTTATGTTACGCTTATTGGTTAGCAATTCGTTCTTGGGCATCACCATAGACACGTTTCAAAATTCAGTCAGGCAACTTTGATCACTACTATCAACTCAGTGTATGGCATTTGTTAGTGACTTTAGCATATGTGCAAAACTAATGGCAGCCATCTTGAAGCTGACGGAGAAAGAGGTTGTAGATACCACCAACCGGAGGATATATGTAACATGTACATTCGAGACCACTGATCTCTATTTTAGTAGGCTGGATCGCGGATCGGGAGCCCGTCGGTGTCGCCACCGGTGGCCATTGCTTGACACCAGGCAATACACGCAAGTCTATGGGAGAAACGCACAAAAGTAAGAATATTGAAGCATGTGCGCTGTGCTCGGAGGCGAGTATTTTATGGTGTGCTGCGATCCTTACGTCATGTGTTTAGAGATCGAATCGGTATTCGTCAAACGTTCGAACGCCGATTAAAAGATCAAACGTACTGGAGCACCTACGGCTGAGCTGGCAAGCTTGCTCTCGTAGTGGAGTCAACAAAGGAACTTGCCGTCAATGAGACCGTCCTCGGGGAAGCCCAGAAGTTGATGAATGACAAAGAAGTTTCATCTCGACAGCGGCTTTCCGAGAGTGAGCGAATTCCGCGTAGCAAAGCCTTCGAGCTTGTCGTCTGCTAAACCCAACTCAACGAGACCGCCACCGACTCCGCGGTAACTCTAGGTAACTCTCGCCTCATTGAGCAGCACTACAGCGGAGTCACTCTCGACCACAAAATATTTATTTATAAGAACTGCGAAGGCTGTCAGTTATAATGTTTGTACGCAAACTATGGGAAGGGGCTTATCGAAAAGCATCCAAAACGTTTCAGTGCCGACAACAGCATAGAAACGAGGGAAACGGCACTTTTTCTCGTTCTTCCCATAGAATCCCATGCATTGGCTGGTGTCAATCAATGGCCGCCGGTGGCGACACTTGGCCCCAGCTGCCGATGCCGCGGTCCGCGACCCAGCCTACTACAATAGAGATCAGTGTTCGAGACGTCAGTACAATACTGCACACAAACGAGATGCTACGGCTGAGTAAAGCGTTTATTTCACAGCGTGGTCTATCCGATCTCTTGGTACAAGTTTGGCTCTAAAGCCTTTTCATGGTCGAACTTTAATCAAGGCGTTTATCGGTCGCTTCTTTGTACTGGTCATTTCTTATGCTCACCATCAAGAGTGGAACAAACCAAGAAAGAATTATGAGGTGCTCGACGAACCAATCCTCATCTGTTATTGACTTGCAAGATTGACGGTGCCCGGAGAAACACGGTTTCATGGCCGCCACTAGTTTTTCGAAAGTGAAAAATGGGAGTTTGGCCATTAGATGGCACTGTGGCAGTGTGTGTGAACCAGACTTCAGAAGTGTCGAAGCATAGTAACAAAGTCACGTACTTGAGGTGGCTGGGCAAGCGGAAATGCTCCCGGACGTCGGATAACTTTCGGCCCAACGTGGGCGAATCCACAGTGAGGACGAGGGCGCTGTAGCCGGCCCGCTCGGCCCGTTTGACGAGTCTCCTGCTCAGCTCCCGGTCCGGGAATAAGTAGAGCTGGTACCAGAGGACGGCGTGGGGAGCCGCTTTCCGCACGTCCTCCAGAGACGCGGTGCTCAGCGTGCTGAGGATCATCACAGTGCCGGCCTTCTCGGCAGCTGAATTGTATAAAAATGAAGAAAACATCCGGAAAGTTAAAGACCGGTTTGTACATACAATGATGCGCTACCTCAGCGCTAGTCAACACTACATAGAAACATCGCTGGTTCAACGAGATGTTCAAGAAATCGCAACACTACATAGAAACATCGCTGGGGCAGCGAGATGTTCAAGACATCGCTGCATGCACCAGCGATGTCTTGAACATTTCGGCGTTGTCTTCAACATAATTGGCAGTGGTATATGCTGGATCAGCTTCGTGTACCGACACACTTCAAAATCAGCGCTGCAACCGCTCTAGGATCAGCAACATTTCCAGCGATGACTTAGCGCTGCGCTGTATATGTGAATGAGCCTTAAAATTCGAAAATGTTACGTCTTATATTTTTGCAAGTCTTCAAACCTTTAACATAGAATGTGGTTTATCAGCCGATTTCTGTAGAGTTCTGTAACGTTTTAATGTAACGTGTGGCTTTACAGGCGGCTGTAACGGAAGACCGACACCGAAAATCGTTACGCCCATAGGCGACTATTGAAAAGATTTCAACCCCCTGCAGGATTTGACCTCACCACCTCAAAATTATGAGATTAAACTCAACACTCCTACGTCACGCCGCGGTGGTGGCGCGTCGGAAGAACTTCCGGTCTGTGGCGGTGGGCAGAAGTCGCCGTGCGAGACATGCATTCCTGTGTCCTTTTAGAAGAAATCAGACGAAAAACCTGCCTTCTCGTCAAAATGCTGCGACGGGGGCTGTACCAAGAGAGTCCGGAAAGGTTTGAAGATCAGTTTTCATGTGTTTCTGCCCCCTCCGTTCGTCCGAGAACGTGGATAATAGCCATGAAAAGGGCAAACCAGACGCTGTCGAACTACGATTGCTTGTGCGGACAACACTTTGTGGTCGCCAGATGTATTTGTTTTGTTCCAACATGAACGAGAGAAAACCGCCAAGTTGTCCGGACCACCCACGGGTTCAGTGTGTCTTCAAATTCACACGACCGCCTGATCGTTCGAACTTTCGTCTGCTCTTTCAAACTTTCGTCTGCTCTTTCAAACTTGTCTGCTTTTTGTCGTCTGCTCGTTCAAACAAAAGCGGCCCATATACCAAACTTTGACCCGGTGATTGCAATAAGAAGTAATTGCAGGCCTCAAAAGACTTAAGTAGGCTCGGTGGAAACAGTAGATACAAGATGTTGATCATTGGTACCAGTGGCCATCACCGACTTGTTACGCTTTGTGTGTTCCCGCTTCCGATTTTCAGTATCGACGTCGATCATCGCCGCTACCTTCTACACTTTTGCAGCACGAGCGACGTCGCGACCGAAAATAGCTAGAAGAATCTCATGATGGTTTTGGCATCCATTCTGTGGCGTTCATGCGAATGAATCGCCGCACGTCAAATTATTTACGCAAAGTTTAGCAGCGTAAGGAGCCTTGGTAATTTCGCTCAAGCGATTAAAGTGGTAAGACATTGTTATGAGGACGTAGAATCGACAATTCCAATGCCAAAAAGAGTATGCAGACTCACACAGACGCCGACAACGTGACATTCCAATGGTTTGTTGACGCGGGACGCGGTGCTTCTTGCCCGCACTCCATTGCGGATGCGTTCGAACTGTCGTCTGCTCTTTCAAACTTGTCTGCTTTTTGTCGTCAGCTCGTTCAAACGACAGCGGCCCGTAAACCAAACATTGACCCGGTAATTGCGATAAGAACTAAGTGCAGGCCTCAAAACACTTTTGAAGGTTGGTTAGGGTAAGTAGGCTAAGTGTAAACAATAGATACAAGGATATGTTGGTCATTGTTATCAGTGCCATCCCCGACTTGTAATGCCCGATTCTACTCGCGGTTTTCAGTATCGACGTCCACCATCTCAGCTACGGTCCACACTTTTGCAGCCAGAGCGACGTCGTGACTGAAAATAGCGAGTAGAATCTCATCGTTGGAGTCAGGCCTTAGCGCCCATTCTGCGGCGTCCACGTGAAATTAATCGCCGCACGTCACATTATTCACGCAAAGTTTTGCCCCGTTAATTTTGCTGAAGCCGCTCAAGTAGCCAGACATTGTTAGGAGGACGTAAAATCAACAATTCCAACGCGAAAAAGAGCACGGGGACTCCCACCGACGCCGACAACAACGAAATTCAATGGTTTGTTTATGGGCGACGGCGGACTTCTTGCCCACCGTCCACCGCACATGCGCGGCGCCGGTGGCGTCCGCTAGGGCGCTCCGGCGCTTTCCCCCTTTCTGGTTGTGTAGAAAGAGTGAAAGTCCCGGATGAGAGGCTTGGCCGGTGTTGGGCGTCTGCTGTGCCCCAACTTCGTTCGCGCTTTCTTTTCTGTTTTAAACTCGCAAACTTAATTAGAGCCATGGTCTTCGATGGCAACAGTCCCCCGGTCATCGGGACACCATTGCCTGGTCGTAGGGTGCACGAATAACGACAGAAAGCGTCGAATACTGTCCGAGGACCTATGTAGCTTGCAAGGAATCCGGCAAGGCGAGAGCGGCTGCAATGTCTTTAAGCTCCATCGGTTTCCACATGACCCCGGTCTCGGCGACAGTGGATTGCGTCCGTAAACCGAAAAGACGTTTCCTAAACGCCATCCTCTCGACTGTGCTCGGAACATTTTCTGAATGGAGCGCGCACCTAACGCTGTACCGCCGATGAACATGGGGTACGCTCGCCAGGTGCGTGCCAGTTTTCACGTGATAATTGCTGTTTCAGCTTGTAAAATTTTGTAACTGAATTTATCTTATATTGATAATTTGCAGTGGTGACTGACTCGATTTTATAATCTACAACACTTAGTTGAAGGCTCATTTCCGCCGCCGGGTGAGGCTAGAAATTGTTGAAAAGGTAGTTCTATCGGTTTTCCTGAATCGCGATCTCCTGCGCAATACCAGAGAGCCGGGAAAAGCGCTCCTTGGAGTGCCGCTGGTGGGTTGTTTGGGTTGTTTTCGTTGATTGGGCGCTTTGAAGCGCTGGATAGCCGCTGCAGGGTACGTCTCGTGTGTTGCGATTTGCGTTTTCGAGCCCAGTGTGCACGTTTGTTTGTTCGAGTCATGGCATCCGCCAGTGCGGTGACGGGGGAACAGTGGCAGCGAACGTGTCAGCGATAGAAATTGGAGGTTAGTACTCAAAATATTGCATCAAATAGTAAAATAATTCATGGCTGCTTTGAGGCTTAGGCTGCGGTTCGATATAAGTACATCTAGAACGTCTTCGTCGTTCATCCGCAAGGAAATATAAGAACACGGACACGCAAGATAAAAGCAGCGCAGCAAAACGATCTGTAGCAGCTCCGGGTGTTTGCAAAAATTAATTGAGGTTCCCGTTTCGTGTATCGCTTGTTGATTACTAAAAACGGCTACGTTGAAATAGGCCCATTGCAAGCAAAAATTAATGAATGGTTCATCATTTCCAGTCATGCGGAAAGTGGTGGAGCTTAAAAACATTGCAGCCGCTCTCGCCTTGCCGGATTCTATGCAAGCTACATAGGTCCTCGGGCAGTATTCGACGCTCTCTGTCGTTATTCGTGCACTCTACGACCAGGCAATGGTGTCCCGATGACCGGGGGACTGTTGCCATCAAAGCCCGTGGCTCTAATTAAGTTTGCGAGTTTAAAACAGAAAAGAAAGCGCGAACGAAGTTGGGGCACAGCAGACGCCCAACACCGGCCAAGCCTCTCATCCGGGACTTCCACTCTTTCTACACAACCAGAAAGGGGAAAGCGCCAGTAGCCCTTTCTCCCTTTCTCTCTCGCTCTCAAAATGGCGCTACACACGATAAAACGGTCTATAGTGCTTTGTGAACTGAGGTATCAAGGGTCGGTCTTCAGAACGCCATTTGGATAATCTTACATTTGTCTCTCAACTTTATGTGTTTGTAGAATGTTTTGTTTGTTTGCTGGTTTCATTGCTGTGTGGTGGTGTACCAGGGAAGACCGATGTGGTTGTTTTGGGGCATCCAAAATACAGAATATTCTTCTTATTATTACTATTAAAGTAAGACACACACACCACGAGCGCGCTTGCACATGAACTTGAAACTGAATTGATCAAACCGTATATATATATATATATATATATATATATATATATATATATATATATATATATATATATATATATATATATATATATATATATATATATATATATATATATATATATATATATATATATATATATATATATATATATATACACCGGCCGAAACGTCGAAGAATAAACCGTCCGTTGTTGCTGTTTTCATCAAGGGTTTTGCTTGCTCTCAGTTATACCCACGCCTTCGGCCCCCTGCCACCATGCCCGTTGTGTATATATATATATATACTGTAAACGACTAAAGTTTCGCGGGACCTAATTTTCGCGAATTTCCGAATCGCCTACAAACGCGAAAAATACGTCCCGCGAACAATTGGCAATATGTGAACGCTACGAAGCTACACTCGATTCGCGAAAATTAGAACCCGCGAATAATAAATATTCAGCTCTGTCCCGATTCGCGAATATTTGAGTCCGTGAAAATTAAGTCGTATATATATATATATATATATATATATATATATATATATATATATATATATATCTTACCAACAAAACACCAAGTCATGTAGGCACATCGTCCTACAAATCTACATTTATTCTTTCTAGCTTGGCCTATCAAAGGAGTGTAAATATGCCACTTCCGAATCATAGAGTGTAGTCGTTGGGAAGCTAACACACATATCGTGACCACACTTTATAAAATACGCGAGCACGCACTGGCAATGAAATCGTCTCCCGCGGGTAATGTTGCGCTACACTGCAATAAATACGATTGTGTCCCAAAGTTTCGGGAAACAATTATCTTCAGCCGGAACCAAAACAAAATGACAAGGGAAATTTTAGAAGCGTATTTTATAAAGAAGTGCAGTCACGATACGTACGTTAGCGCTCAATCGATTGCACTCTACAATTCGGAAGCAGCAAGTTTACACTCCTTTGATAGGCCAAGCTAGAAAGAATAAATATCGATCAGAATGACGATTTGCGCACATCACATAGGTGTTTGTTTTAATAAGACATATGTTTTTTTTTTGTTTGTTTTTTGTTTGATGAATTTGTATTAAACTTCAGTTGCAAGTCCGCTCTTTGTGTGTATGTCTTCGTTTTACTGGTCCTCGTCTCTTTTAGCGCTTTTAATCGTCGCAACTTCGAAGACACGTTCGAAGCTACCAAAAATGGCCATAGCCAACGAGAGCTTAAGAAAAGGGAGGCGTGGTGAGTTCCAATAGTTTTATCATCACTCCACCACCAATCATAACTCTACATTAGTCATTAAGAACATTGAAGAGGTATAAACCTGATAAGCCAGGTCCTCCCATTCATTAGCTTGCAGTGGCACTACTCAGAGTCGGGGAAATATCAAGAGCCCCGCATGCAATCACAGCCAACTGAGCCGGCACTTTTTTTTGGTCTTGGCAATAAACATTGGGGGCTTGTGTGTATCTTTATACAGCCTAGAACTTAGTCTGCTTGAACGGGCGATTTGTCTCTCAGTTGTAGATAGAGAAATCTAACCAGTGCAGTACAACCGCTTGCCTGGGGTCTTTAACGTGCATCACGCAGTACTGATACGCGACCGCACGCCGGTACGATGCTCATCCAGATCGAAACGGGCAGGGGTGGGGTTCGAACACAGGACCCCTGTGTTCTGCAGCGCGAGCTTTTGCTCCACGTGCTCCGAGCTGGTGTGCGCTAGACCACTCGGCCATCGATTCTTTCTTTTCTTTATTACTCGGCCACCGATTCCTCGCAATAAACACTGGAAAGCTTAATTTCCACTGTTTATTGCCCTGACAAGAAATGCCGACTCACTGGGCTGTGACCGCATGCGTGGCTTTTGATATTTCACCGAAGAGAGCTACAGCGCGTATGCTCTGATAGCTCTCCAACCACCGAAAAGGTAAGAAAACAAAAAAAACAAAGGAAGGATACAGGCTCGGGCGGAACGAGATTGAACTAACTTTGCGTTTTCCACGTGAGCATATATTTAGGGGCCTTTGTTTTCGTGTTTTATATATGTATATATATGGGTGTTTTCATCTCAAATCGTGCAAGCAAAAAGACTCGAATTTTTAATTTCGCTGAAAAAAAATATATTATGGCGTCGTCTATAAAAACACAGTAGCCACAAACAGCAAATTCGTCGGATTTTTCGTTCTCGACTTACGAATTTTAAAAGAGGCCGCGGCGGAAAGCAGTGTTTTTCACATCCGTCGTGGGTCGGATGTTTCGCTCGATCTCCCGCCGTTGATTTTCAGTTCACATTATATTAGCTTTTTTCAAACACTCAGTGAGCACATTTAAAACGCCCTAATACCATGAAATAATTTTAGGCGTTTTGCTTTTTTTCTGTAAAAATGTCAAAAACGCCCCCTCGGTCAATTGTTGACGGACTTTGACAATTAAATACTGCCGATCTACTTGGGTTACATTAATATTTTTTAGGTCCACGGAGAGCCCAAAACACGTTCTTTATATATATTATAAAATGACTCGGCTGTATAAAATATCCTTTGCGGGACGTTTACGTTAATGTTATATGAAAACCAAAAAGTACCATATTTGAAATCGATTTTCTAAAAAAAACATTTTTATAGTTTTATTTTTTGTTAAAATGTAGATATGATATCTGTCTACACGAAAATCAAGTCGAAAAAGTGTGTATATTGTTTGTATGTTTTATATTTAAGCATCAATATCGTACAAAAACGTGTTTTTACGGCTCGAAATGCACTTGCGAATTGCGCGTCTTCACAAACTTGGAAATATTTTTGCCTTTTTTCAACGTTCCCACATAAAAATGAAATACAGTAGTTCCACCCTGTTATATTTATTGATTATTTAAATTTTAATATAGGCGGCAAGCTACATTGGAGGAGTTCAAAAGAAAAAGCAACCCTTCTTAACAAACCAGCAGGCGTCGTAAATATTTAATGTGTAGAAATCGGCAGACGTCGTATTGATTCCGGGCCATCATTGGCCTATATGAATGTCCGGCCCTTTCGGAACCAGCAGATGACCACGTCCTTTCGCGCAAGTTGTGTTAGATAGGACGGCCCGTGATAGTAAAGCGAGCAGCGTACACTGTGTCACGAGGAGTGAAATGGTACGAATGTGTCGTTGACGCGGCGAACAGTGACGGCCACCCAGAGGAGTCAGTCAGTCAGAGTATTGCAGAAGGGAAAGCAAAGGAAGTGTTGCCTGAAAGGATGAGGACACCACGGCCTTACAATATCGACAGTCAACAACAGTTCTGCCGGCCAAAACAACGCCGCGTGCTCGCTAAAACCGGCGGTGCGGGACAAAAATCCCGCAGACGCACACACGAAGATGGGCCGTTTTCGTTAGGGATGTGGGGAAATTTTGAAACCAGCCATCCGTGCACGCGTGAAACGATACCGCGTATTTGCCCAAGCTTCGAGCGCTCTATTGCCGCGCGCGCAGTTGATCAAGTATAGTCAAGCGCGACAACCGTTAGGCCACGAGAGCGCTGCCTACGGCCGTGCTCTATCTCTCTCCGCGGAGATCCGATAGCACCGAAGGGTTATCTCTTTTGGAAACAGCAAGCCCGGAGACTGACATTAAAAACGAGCGTATTGGTAAATATACTTGTGTTTATTCTGCCTGGAGACTAGTTGGGTAGAAGTCAGCCTCCTTGTCAACTATAACCGTTTGTGAAGAGTGGCCTTCTCCCGAGATGGAAAGTTAGTGCCGGCTGACGTGTTCTTTTGAAAAAGAGAAGGGAAAGAGAAAGTTTGAGTAAGCAGCAGTAACTACCTCGAAAGGTCCTCCCCCGATATGAAGCTCGAGGCATGTTACGCCTCGGTTACCTACTCGCGCATCGCTGCTCGAATTTATTCTTCACTTTGTTCCGCACAGCCACTGTTCCGCAGAGCCGTCGTGGATGTGCGTAATAGGGTGAAGAACAGATTCGAGCATCATCTGGACACCGTCATCCTGCCAGGCTTCAGTGTCGTGGGACTGGACTCGGCGTCGGTCAGTAAAGACTTTTTTTTATTTCGTGAGTGTTTCTTCGCCCCGCTGAACTTTGTTTCTCGGATGCGGTTCTGCTGAACTGTCTTTTTTTTATGTTTTCTTACTAACTGTTTGTTAGCATTGTTTAGTTGGTGGCTTTATTTCTTCATGGCGTAGCGACCTGACGGTGCTGTAGAGAGCGTCTTCGCACGCGTTTGGTTGTGTCCCATTTAGCGAATGCCCGGAGGAATTTGTTTTTGTTCTCGCCGTGTGCGGCTGAGTTTTTCCGTCTTAATTAAAATTTAAAGTTTTACCTTTACGTGTCGTCGACTTCTTTGTCTCACTCTCCACCAGGCGTGGACCTATTGCGTTGCCACCGCTCGAACCTAAATCTTTTATTTTTTTAACGCAAATTTTGTTAAGAACGGAGTTGGGTAATTTTATTCCTATTTATTTATTTTTATTCCCTACCCCTCTCCGTGACAATCTCTCCGTATGTTTCGGACAGTTTCTGTGCCTTCACGTTTGTGTATTACTGAAGTGAAAGGCCATTCTCTAGTGATCTGTGCGATGTGCGGTGAACAAACCCTAGCGTTTGGTTTCGGAAAGAATTGTATATATATAGATCAATGATGTGGTAACTTTCTATGTCTTAGTAATATGACAGCTATTAGCAATTCATGCTAGTTTAGAGTGAAAGGTTTATAAATCGAAACAATCTGTGCCTCTTGGATATTGAAGGTCTACTAGGCCTGCTGATTTGGTTAGATATGTTTCTCGTGGTTTCCCGCTGTTATCAAAAACATAAATAACTATTCAATACCACAAAATACGTTTATAATTGATTACAAAATGCAGACAAAAATTCAAGAAAACTTTTTCACCATTCATAGAAACGCACGGGTCGCTATGTCTGACTTAGGTCTTGCAAAACGAAGACGTCTTTTTCCGATATTGAGGCTTAAATATAGAACATACAAACAAAATACACACTTTAACGACTTGATTTCCGAGTAGACAACTATCATATCTACATTTTAACAAAAATAAAAAAATAATAAAAATGATTTTTTAGAAAATCGATATGAAAATTCGTACTTTTTGTTTTCGCATAACATTAACGTAAACGTGCCGCAAAGGATATTTCATACAGCTGAGTCATTTTATAATATATATAAAGAGGGTGTTTCAGGCTCTCCGTAGACATAAAAAATATTGATGCAACCCAAGTAGATCGCCAGTATTTAATTGTCAAAGTTCGTCAACAATTAACCAAGGCGGCGTTTTTGACATTTTTACAGAAAAAAAGAAAAACGCCTAAAATTATTTCATGGTATTAGAGCGTTTGAAATGTGCTCACAGAGTGTTTGAAAAACGTTAATGTAATGTGGACTGAAAATCCACGGCGGTAGATCGAGCGAAACATCCAACCCACGACGGATGTGAAAAACACTGCTTCCGTCGCGGCCTCTTTTAAAATTCGTAAGTCGAGAATGGAAAATCCGACGAACTTTCGGTTTGTGGCTACTGCGTTTTTAGAGACGACGCCATGACATATATTTTTTTCAGCGAAATTAAAAATTCGATTCTTTTTGCCTGCACGATTTGAGATGAAAACACCCATATATATACAGTATATGTTGTTGTTGTTTGTCGGGGGAAAGGGGGGGGGTAGAAATTGGGCGAACCTTCAAGCTCGTATTAGGGAAGAAATCGGGTTATTCTCGTAAATATTATGGAATTCGGGTATTTCTGGTTATATATAAAAATAAGTAAATATAAATGACAATAAAAGTTATTGATTGGTTTTAGAAGGTATAATGTATTTACGCAAAGAAGACACTAATGAGCAGAAAATCGGATTAACGTGTCGTATAAGACCTCCCTTAGCACTTTCAAATTAAAAAAAAAATTGTTGACCTACATAAACTTTTGCATGCGCAGCATTTCTGTTCCGATAGTAGAGCTGTCCAGTCCTGAAATATATCTTAAAGGGCCCCTAAAAAATAAACAAAAATGTTTTTTTAAGCAGTATGATTAGGACACGCGTGTCAAAAAAAAAATCAATTTTACGCAACAAAAAAAAAAAGCGAGAGCAATATTGACGACGAGAGATTTCTTTGAAATTCTGAGCGCGAAGTCCATGACGTCACGGGTCATTCCGGAATGACCATCTCTGTCGTGAAGGCGAAGCCGATTCGCCTCTCCTCCACGCGTCCGAAACGTCGTGAGAGAAAACAAGTGGAAAGGAAATGACTGCCGACTAAATTGCTTTAGAGGGTAACTGCAAAGAAAAAAAAGTGTATTTTTAAACAGCCTAACTGGGACAAGCATGTCACAAAAGACATTTTCTGCCAAAAATTAAATTTTTAACAGCAATATTTATTGCCCGAGACTCATTTTAGTTTGCGGCTATTTCGTCCGTTTTAAATCGCGCGTCACAAAGTTGGTACTATACGTCACGGAGTGGCTGCTAGACGTCACGGAGTGACGTATAGCAGCCACTCCGCGCGCGTCGAAAGAGCGGGAGTTTTAAATGTGGAAAAGTTGTGTCTCGGACAAAAATTACGTCCTGCGGCGTAAATATTGCCAGGAAAAATTTGTTTTTTCGCGGTAGATGTTTTGTGAAATGCTTATCCTAAATAGGCTGTTTAAAAAAACACTTTTCTTTCTTTGCAGTTACCCTTTAAAGTAAAGTCAATATTGCGCTAAAGTAATAAAAAAAACTCGCGTAAAATTAATCTTTTTTTTGACACGCGTGTTCCAATCAAACTGCTAAAAAAATAGTGTGTTTTTTTAATTGAGAGAGTGTTTTCTGAACATGAAAGCTTCCGTTTTACAACGCACAGCATCATCAGCACTGCATTCGGTAGTTTGGGGTAGCGCTTTCTTACCAAAATTGACTTTGCACAAATTTTTTGTTTTTCTTTCCAGAAAGTATTATTCCAATATATTTCGCATTGTTTCTGTCATGCGCACTTTCAACAAGTTTCATTATAAGATCAACATTTCTACAGCGCCAAAAAAAAAACAAAAAAAACACGTGAACATGGTGAAATTTTTGTGCCGAATTCGGGAGAATATTGAGTTTAACCCAATTTTCAAGAAACATGTTCGGTGTGTAAATATAGCGAAATATCGGGTTTTAACTAAAACCGAAGGGTTTATACGATATAATGCTATAGCGTGACGAGAGCAGAAGGGTGTTTCGCCCTTACAGGAAGTTTCACCATTGAAGATGGCGGCAACCTAGAGAAAAGATGTATGCAGCATGTTGTGTACCTCCCAAAACAATGTACAGGGTTTCTTTCACTGCAAAAATCAACTACGCGTCGCCAAACGCTCACTCTCCGCCCAAATATAGCGCTAGCGCTCCGAACCAGAAACAAAAGTTTTAGAACTTACCGTTTTTTTTATTTTTATTTAAAAGTGAGGAGTGGCTTTCTGACATTTTTAATCTGAAAATGGCGGCTGACGGCGCCCTCGGATACATTGAGCCGAACTGCGCGGCGCCCGTTAACGAAAACAGGGAAAAACGGGCCCCAGTAACCCATTTGAGATTTGCAGAAAATCACTTATAAGTTTTGAATGAGATAACAGTTAGCTCTGAAATTTGGCATCTGGTTCGGACCGTTCTTTCTACATTTAGGCGGAAACTCAACGTTCGGGAAACCAAAGTTTTTTATTTCTTTTTTGCATAAAATACATAAAGGACAGGTGCAATTTTCTTTTTCTTTTTTCTTTTTTTGTGAGGGACGACACGCAGTACTTTTATCTTTAGAAACACTGTCGGCAGCAGCATGTCCTGATCATGACATTAGCCGATTAGAATGCCAAAAAAACGCGTTAAGAAGCAATAATTAAGCGTCAACGTAATAGTCCATGACCTGTTTTTCTTGAATGGTAGGTGACCAATGTATACTGTATTTACCATGATTTCTCCAACCTAGACGCTGACTGCATAAAGAGTTGCAATCTTATTCCTAAAGGAGGCATAATAAAATGAATGGGACTCAAAACTCCCTTAGCGGTCACCGAGTGTTCAGTTCGGAAACCGGGTTCACCGCCTGACCTCTTGCCGTAGCCTCCTCGCCGTCAGGGTGGGCCATCCTTTGCATGGCAGCGGGTGCGATGCCCAGCGGCATGGACAGTCTCTGTCTCCCCAGCAGCGTCACGGTCATGTCTCGGTGCTTGACGCCACGGAGCATTCTCGGACGAAGACGAAGCCTGCACAGACGCCGGAATCAACTCCGCGATATGGAGTTCTGGCCACGCCAGTGCCAATATCATCGAGTACTCTGGCGACGTCGACAATATGTAGAGAAAACTTTATTAGAGGAGAAAGGCTGTCATTTTCCAGATTTGACATTCGTGCTTGCGGGGATACCGCGTTGAGAAGTGCCGGGTATGGGACGGAGAAATGTGTACACCCGCAGGCGATAGGAAGGTGAACGCCGGACCGTCGACCGGTCTCAGAGCAACTGTATATGCTCCGCTTGCGGAGCAGAGTACCGCAATGGTGCCATTCTGGAGCCAAGCACTGCGGGAAGCCACGGTCGGTTTTTGCAGGGGACACGAAGGCGCAGACGCGAGGCGGAGTGCTGTGGCGTGCTGCGGCGCGCTGCCCGGAAAATAGTGCGGCGTGCGGCGACGAGCCGCGCATGCGCCGTCATCGTTGTCCCGTCGTTTCCTGTTTCCCTCTCGATCGCAAGAATCGCACCCGCGGATCCCGCGGGTCGCGTGCGAAGTGAAGTCGTCAAGTCGCGGTTGCCGGGACGCATATAGCATCGTGAGCCCGCTGTCTGCCCAACTTTTGGAGAACCTTTCTTCTCGAGCGATCGCAAGAAGCAAAAGAACGCTGGCCTACTTATTTTCCACTTGTGTTTAAAGGGACCATGAAATGACATTTTTACTTTTGCCAGATAACTTTTACATTAAACCTTCAACGTTCACTGAATGCCGAACAGGCATCCGTTTTCGTCTCGGTTCATTAACTTCTACACAAAAAAATAATGAAATATCGACTTTTTCTTTCTCTCCCACTGACCGCAAAACAAGTTGCGGCGTAATTTTGACGGTCGTGACGTACGCTGGGACAGGAACCGGAAGTTCTCTCGGCTGTAGAATGGGAGCGTCAGCGGCGGCGAGTTGGGGGTGCGCCGGTAGGTTCTACTGCGCTGATGTCACCGACGTATTTTCTGAATCGGCGCCCCTCATCGCCGCGATTGCCATGGTCACATCGCAGCTGAGCGAAATTCAATGAGATATTTTTCGCTACAGCGACAGCATGGGACTACTCCCATACGCTGGTATGCCTGTTGAGAAGTGCGGCGAGTCTTCCGTCGAAGACTCCAGAAGTCAACCCAACTGTCATTGTTGGTAAAAGGCGGCCCGTGTCAGTCGTTTGCAAAGCGACGTAGATAGAAACAAATTGCCGCGGCGTTTTTTCGCTGCCTCGGAGATGCAAGAGCGAGCCGACGTTAAAAAAGATACGTTTGAACTAGCGACAGTGTCAGCAAGAGCCACGTAAATACCTGTTCACACTCGGAGTGTTCGCGCGCGTTTGATGGAAGTGCTGTATTTACGCTGTTGGTAAGCGCTTCGGGACCGATATTTTACGATTGCAACTCGATACTGACTTGACACTCGGCAAAGGAAGGTTGGACCGGCATTGCACGTAGCTCCCACGAACTGTTATAGCTCAACAGTGACGTGCAGTCGTGTCAGAATAAAAATGGCATACAAAGTGTACATACCGTGTTACGAAGGTAATCCATACGGCGTTTATTCGAGCTCTATATCACACAAAACAAGATAGAATCGACGAAAGTCCCTTTTCGACGACAGTGTTCGTCAACACTGCCTCGGAAAACAAGGAAATGACAAAGGGAAGAGATTGACCTCACCTGTTAGTCTAAAATTGAGGTCAGCGATCAAACTATAATACGGGAAGGGTCCACAAGGGTCGCGCGGGCATATTCCATTCAGCACGCCAGCCGGTCGTGGGCACTGTCTTGGTCAAGTACCGTCGAAGCAACGCTGCGGAATGGCTGCTAGGCCTATCTGCCAATCTTCGTTGCCGTTTCAGCTTGTCTCGGGTGTTTGCGGATCCAGCGTTCTTGTTCGTCGTGGTCTGTTCCAAGTACTTTTTTCTTGCTGCTTGAAGTCGGGACGCGCGAGAAGAACACGTAAAAAAATAAACGTTCGTTGGTCGTCTGATCACGGTGACCAAGCGACGCTGTCGGCCATGCTGATTTGATCGTAAAAAGGACAGCGGGACAGCTCCGGAGCTGGCTCTCAGCTTCGTTTACGGCACGATAGATGGCGCTTGGCTCTCAGCATTATCAAATTTGGCAATTTTCGCCACACATCTCTAATTATGCTACAAAATGTGGATCTGAATATTATTTAACAAAACTTTTAGGAAACATTTGCCGGCTATTTATTGTTTATGATCGCGGTGCTGGTGAGGTAGGCGCTTACCCAATAGGCGACGTGGATTCGGCTGACGTGCTGCAGTTCCGCGGATGCATAGCAGTGAACAGGCAGAGAGCTTTCGAAGGAAAGAAGGCGCAAAAGAGTCCAGCTTTCTTTTAAAAGTTCTATAGCAAAGAATTTTTTTGGCTCCCGATTTTTGTGTTTTTGTGTTTCTTTTCACACCTTTTACGACGTCCGGTGGATGAAATTCGATTTCAGAATCATTTCATGGTCCCTTTAATCGAAGAGCGGGTGCCGCTGCTCAACCTTTTTTAGCAGACAGTATTTTTTTTTTTTGGTTTTGTGTACACTGAGCAGTGCTTTACCTCCCTGCGTCCCAATTATATGCGAATCTGAGGAACTTTCATGCTAAAATAGTGCACAACTTTTTTTTTTTCTTTTTTATCCAATGTTTTTGCCATTTCGCGAATTCAAGACGCCCGAATAGAGCTCTTGGAAAGAGTGTCTCGCCGTCGGAATCTGGTACAAGCTCTTGCCGCTGTCCGCTCGATTTGTGCACTTCGTAACACTGCAGCCTGTCATTTTCATGGGGCTCTTTCTACGCGCATGCACAATTTATTGCGGTAAATGACGCAACGGCTAACGAAAACGCCGTCCCCTCGCTTTCAAACGAGAGCTCGCCGACTCGCCAAGATGTGCCGGTCGCGTATCGCGTATCACTCCGCGAGAGCCGCAGACGCGAGCTACGCGATCGTCGTCCGTGTCGTCTGCTTCACATACCTTGGAAACGGATGTCCTAAAACATCGCTCGCGTTATAAAAAACTGGATTGTACTGTAAGTAGTTGACGCACATCATGTTCAATGACTTAGGAAGCTTTCGGATCGTTCGATTTTAGTCTAGGATCTATATTTTTCGGACGCAAAGCTGAAAATATGTTCCCCGAAACTCGGCTCTCTGGAAGGCCGCTTTCCCGCACGAAGGTTGGCTCCAGTTTTGCCCACGTGATCACGCACTTCGCCGAGATTAAGCGCTTGGATCGAGCGCTGTTCTCAGCTCTGCTGCTATTCCCCGCAGAAAGCGTGGAAGTGGATTTCGATTTCGGCATCGCTTTTTGTAGGCGTGGCTAGCATATCGTCGCAAGTGCGACACGGCTGCTGACACACCACACAAATGAAAGAATATTGTGTTCTTTTAAGAAGCGGAAAGTTTAAGTTTTTTATTTGTTCCCCAGCCTTCCGAATTAGCACATATCACTACAAAATGCTACTAAATCACATTGTCTACCGATAGCGCCTAAACGGCTCCTTCCCCAATCCTCGCGATTTCTACGGGGAGTAGCAGCAGATCTGTGAACAGCGCTTGATCCAAGCACTCAATCTCGGCGAAGAGCGCGATAAGAAAGCAAGTCGCCACAGCAGCCGCGTCATATGGCGCTGATAGCATGGAGCGGTCGACGGTTCGGCGTTCACCTTCAGCGGGTGTACATGTTTTGCTTTGCGCTCGCTGAGTGTAAATAATGCACGGAAGTGTGACGAGCAGGATGGTTCTTGAACCTTCGAATATTGTATGCCACTTGGATAAGAAGTCGGTGGGCCCGTCGCGTCTCCTAAAGTAACGACATTCGCTTCCCACAAATATTTGGCGCCAAAACTTTTACACAGTTGAGATACTCTGCTCTGCAAGCGTAACATATACAGTTCCCCCGGTAACTCTGGGGCGCGTCTCCGACTGCTGTGTTTACCGCGTCCTCATAATGCAGTACCTCGATTTCCTTCTAATGATGTCATAAAAGAGTCACTCTGTTGCCTGCAGCAAACCTGGCGGTGGCATAGCTGCGGATCGAGGCGGGTGCGGCAGACGCCTGTCCTACAGCAGGTAGTTCTGCAGCCTGCCAGTTGACGAAGACCATGCTGACGCGAGAGTGGACGCCGCGAAGACAGTGAACCTATAGCGTCCGCTAGAATGTTTTGCCATCATTTATACCACCAACCGCCAGGATTACGACATTAGACAGCATGGCGCGCCGGCTTCTGTGCCGTGACTCGTTGCCATTTCAGGACTACTTTTGATGCGCGGGGAGGATGGACGGTAAGAACAGGTTAAGAAAAGTTTTCGAGAGAAATCAGACTCAGGAAGAGGAAGCGAACGGAATGCTGGAGAGGAGAGGAGGAAACCCCCTCCTCTCTCCAGCGTTCCGTGTGCTTCCTCCTCTCCAGCCTTCCTTTCCCTCGAAAACGTTTCTTAACATGTAAGTGACTATAGTCGCAGACACTTTGCAGGCACCGCAGTCATGTCTAGAATGGCCAGAATGGTGCATAGAAAATAAGATGGGTGATGGTGGGAAGGTTGTTTAGGTTAGAATAGGCTTGGGCTAATCAGTACACCAAGTTAAGCTAAGGTGAGTTACGTTGCGTGAGGGTCAGGGCAGGTTCGGTTGGGGAAATCAAACTTTGAAGGCTTACGTGCCAAATAAAATAAAAAAAGGGTAGGCGCAGGGCTGGGGACCTTAAAGGGATACTACAACGAAATTTCGGCGCTCATTTTTTGGTCTATATGTGTTCAAAGGAGCAGTATCACATCGAACATATCAATATCTTATTAAAGAAGTCTCGAAAAGGAATTTTAAAACGAATTACACGATTAGCAAAGAGCACCTGGTGGATGTCGCTAACGCCTCGCTTGTACTGCCCGTCTAGGAACCTTGACAGCTAGTGACGGTGAGTGTCTCGCCTCCGGCCACGACGAGAGAAGCGGGGAAGTAGGAACTCCCTCTTCCCGAGAATGCCTTTTGTGTGTCGCAGAAGTCGCTATTGTTCCCCTACAAGATTATAGAAGATTAACCCGTCACTCAAAATTCGTACAAAAGCAGCCGCTTCGGTGGCTGGAACGACTAGGCTAGAGTGCCTTCATGTGCGCTTCGCATCCTCTCGACGTCAGCCTCGCCGTAGCTTTGCTCGTCCCGAGACGACCTACGTCACGATTGCGTTGGATGTCACTTGTCTCCGCTGGGCCTTCTCCGAGCGCTTGCCAGAGTGGGCCGTTTATAACGAAATATACAGCCATCAGGCTCAAAATACAAAACGTGCGATTGTCATTCACGGATATTGTGGATCATATTCAACCTATTTTTGAACACGACGGAAATATTTCAAATTTCGTTGAAGTATCCCTTTAAGCGTGCGATCTAAAAGCTCAGCTATACTGCTCGCACACCGGAAATTGATAGGGGGGGGGTTATCTTTCGGCAAGAATTTGCCAAATTTGAATTAAAGGGTTTGGAGGACACTGTTACGCTATAATCTAGTTACTCGTGTTGTCACTCAAGTGGAGGTCGTTACTCACCAACATGAGTAACATTTCCAAATTTTGTTTTCTCATCCCTTTCGGAAGCACTGCCATTGATAGCAGCCGCATGGGTAACATGCCACGAAGATGCGAGAACTTGTGATTTCACGAGGAAAAAACTCGATACCCACCAATTGTGACTCATGTTTTCGGAGCGTTGTTCATGCCGGTGGCGAGGGAATTTCGCGAATCCGTCAAATAGGACTTTTATGTTATGTCATGTACCAGCCTTTAATGTAGGCCGCGTGGGAAAAAAATGACCGACGGCGATAAAAACTGGACGCTCGTTGTTTCTGTGGGCACATTTACCGCTCTGAATTCGCGAGAGTTCTAATGTATTTAGAAGTTTTCACAACAGCGAGAATGTCAACCCGACCAGGTCTCACGACTCGAGTACCGAGTTCGCCGGCACAGTCCGGGGGTCCTCCGTATTGGATAACTAACTGTTCCTGTGCGGGGCATTCCTTACACCTGATGATGCGTTTGGTTACACCGACTGCCCTGATGGGTGTTGCTCGATCTGCGGGCATCCTCCAGCACAGCACGGCACCCTAAGTGAGTGAGCTTGAGAAAATGGGCGCGCTCGATCGCTTCTCACTTTTAAGCGGCCGCTAACGTTGAAGGCTCGTATCTGCTTTTCCTTTAGTAAATTTAATTGCAGATACACCTGCAACTTCGGAATCCGTGCTTGAGAAGGGAGAAGCTGGTAACTTTATATTTTAAAGAGTCGCGTTCGGTGTTCTTCGTTTTTATGTGAGTGTAGCTTTTACAGCTTTCAAGAGACGTAGAAAAAATCCTGTTTCATTATATAACTGTAATCATTTTAGGTGTCGATATTAAAGTTCTTACGTGTACTCGGCTGTCTGTTGGAAATTAGTTTAAATATCGGGTGATGCTCACAGCATTAGCAAGTGTTTCTTTTTGCTAAAGTCTTGGTTCAAATACAGTTTTATGAAGTTCAATATTTTCTTTGTGCATGTTTCCTAGTTTGGTACTAACTAGGCTTGCAGTGTTAATGAAAAAAGAGGGTGTGTGTGCCCTAGCAGCAAATCTGCATGACACGTCATATGATGTGAACAAATGCGTGATAAGTTTCATAGCGATTTCGCAGGTGTAGTACCCTGCAAAAGTATCTTTAACTGACAGACGCAATCTCGGTTGCAAGAACAAATGTAGGCAGCTCGGCGTTCCCATTGTATTTTGCTGCTCTTCAAATGAGATGCGTGGATTTCTCGAGTTTTTATAGTGGACAGTTTGGCGAGTAGCTGTGCTCATCGTTCGCTCCCTCTCTGAGCAAGCACAAACCACATGTGCTGCCAAAGCGACCGCAAAAGCGCCGAGAACTACGCCTCGTGGGGGTAGGGCTTCATGGTCACGGACATAACGTATCACTCATGAAGCTGTTACCCATGAGACTTGTTACCAATGAAACTGGTTACCTATGAGACGGGTTATCCATGGTATCATGCGGCACAAAAAGAGCATGTCTGTTACTCTTCGCATGAGTAACGCTCTCATTAGTAAGCATGGTTACGCATGAATCAAGCGGCACAAAAGGTACACTTTTGTACCGCATGACATGAGTAACCGGAGGGTGTCTTTATGTTTTCTTATTTTCTTCATAAATTTTTTCCGCACTGTTACTTTTTCGTCAAAAGGAGGAGTAAGATGACTAAATTTTATTTAGGTTAAATTAAGCAAATGCTACGTTCGGTTAGTTTAAGCTAAGTTAGCTTAGGTTGGTTTAGGTTAGGCAATTGTAAGGCTGAAGAGGCCTTGTCAAGTCAAACTTCTGACTTTTTGCCCCTGCAGCCTGCATCAGTTTCTGATGTGAGATACAGGATTGATTGATTGATTGGATTGAGTTGATTGATTGATTGATTGAATTAGACATGTTAAACTAGGTCAGGTAAGGCTATGTTAGAATAGTTTACGTTATGCTAGGTTAAATCAGTTAGGTAGGTCAGGTTAGGTTTATTTAGGTTAGGTTAGGCAGTGTTCGGTTACGATAGGTTAGGCTAGGATAGGTTAGGTTAGGATAGGTCAGGTTGCATAGGTGAAGTGAGGTCAAGTCAGGTTGTCCTACGTAAAGTGAGGTTAGGTAAGACTTCGTCAGGCTGCGTTCGTTGCGGACAAAGGAAGGCTTCACCTGCGAAACGCCTCCCTGTTTTCCTTCAGCGTCTGCTGCTCTTCAGACCCGTCCTGGTAATAAGCCCTCGGCCCATCGTCGAGGTTCTTGAGGGCCATTCGCTCAATGTCATCCACCGTGATCGGGACGTTGTCGCCCGTGGATACGGTATCTTCTGGCTTGCACTCATCTGAAGGGAATGAATAAAAGGCGTGTCGCTGAACGTTCCGTGTAAACTGTCTAGAGAAGTGGAGGAAATGGACTCCGGGCGTAATTCGTTTGCAGCTGTCGACTGTTTTTGTTACGTAAACGTGTGAAGTGAAGACCTCAAGGGTATTGAGAAATTATAACGTCAGGAATTGCTCTTAGTTTCATCACTTCTTGTTCCGCTTGGTATTATACGCAATAAATAAAACCTGCCGAGGAATTCGAAGGCGTACTTTATATTTTGTTAAATATAATTTAGAGATTTTAAAATACAAAAGGTTCCGCGTGCTACAAATTTTCAAATTGTTAGTCTGTGGCTATACGACGTAACGAGATAAAATCAATGTTCTTGTCCCATCTGCCTAGCTAGAGCTCTGAGCACATGTGCGCACCTAAACATGTGTGTGAGTCTTTATTATACTACAGATAACCCAAACAGCCAATCACTGCAGCCTACGAAGTGAATGCGATGGCAGAAAAGGACGGGGCAGAAAACACTTTTCACATAACAAAAGGTGTGCGAAGTAATACTGTGGACTAGACGACGATACGTATTCCCCCGCCATGTTTACTGGCACAAAAAAGCACTTACAAATGAACAAAAAAAAAAAGTCGGCCTAGCCCTTTGTTGAGCGCATTCCGTAGATTGCGAATATTGGCTCTTCCCGTGTGCGTTGTTGGCATGCAGAAGCATAGAGATTCCTTAGTGTTCACCATGCTGAGAATTCAAGTGCGGTACCAGACTCGAGGCATCTTGGTCGATATGTGCGAATCGAGATCATTTCTGTGCTTTGTAAGAAGATGATTTCCCACTGTAGAATAAAATTACCGGTGGAAAGGGGAGACACAAGGGCCCGCGTGCATGCATGGTTTATTATCTTCGCGCTTCTTGTTTCGTGATTCGTCTTCTGGTGTCCCCCCCCCCCCCCAATCGGCTAATTTCCAGAATCACATTCGATGCGAAGCGATGATTAGATTATTGGCACAGGCCACGCCCTGTATTTCTTACACTCACCGTGATTACAAGCGCTTGCGACTGGGCTTCACGTGTCGTTCCGCTCGTGCCCTATAGCTTCGGCGGTCCTTTCTAGAGCAAGGTCTTGGCTAAGACTCTTTTAGGGCGCAGCTCTTAGGCGCCCGTTTCAAAGTTTCGGGGCGTCCGCGCAACAGCGCTAAATTTGGCGTGAAAATTGATGTCCCATGACCCCAGCAAGAATTCAATTCCCCGATAAATTTAGCGGTAAAATTGACGTCACGTGATGTCAACACCAATCCGATTCCCCGCTAAATTTTGCGAGGAAAATGACGTAACATGTGGTGTCACGTCATCAATGAACAAATTCAGTTTATCCGCAAGATTTAGCGGAAAAAATGACGTCACGTGACCTCAACAGTAATTCGATTCCCCGCTAAATTTAGCGGGAAAAATGACGTCCCATGACTTGGTGTCACGTCACCTATTAACAACTTCAGTTTCTCTGCAAGATTTAGCGGAAAAATTGACGTCACGCCATCTCAACTCCAATTCAATTCCCGGCTAAATTTAGCGGAGAGGATGACGTCATATGAGTTGGTGTCACGTCACCTATGAATAAATTCCGTTTCTCCGCAAGATTTAGCCGGAAAATTGACGTCATGTGACCCTCAACAGTACTTGAATTGCCGCTAAATTTAGAGGGGAATTGAATTGGTGTTGAGGTGGTCACGCGGCGTCAATTTTTTAGATAAATTAAGAGGGAAAAAATGGGAGGAGGGGAGGGTACGCAGGAGGAGGAGGGGAGGGTACGCAGGAGGAGGAGGGGAAGGGATGGAGGAGGAGAAGAGAGAGGAGGAAAGGAGGGGACGGGAGGACGAGGGGCATACCCTCCCCTCCTCCTCCTCACGAGCTGCGCTCTAATTTCGCGTTACAGGGATTTGTAAACGTCTTTCATTTTTTCTAGCAGGCCGGTTTGAGTATCTTTAATCCCCGGTCACAAATATCGCCCCGACCTCAGGTTATATCGGGTCAAATTCTTCCTTTCATAAAATAATTTAAACTTGTCTCTATGATTACGATAAACTCGGGAAACACAAAATCTGTCGTGCGTGCATTATGTGTGCGGATTAGTTATGATTAATCACGTAGAGGTTTGGGTGGGTCTTGAATGCATTGCACACATTACACGCAAATGTGATTACCGGGCATATCAGACTGAGCGAGACAAGTTGACATTTATTCAGGAGTGAAGCGTGCGATGAGTATGTTTTATGGCAGGTTTCCACGACGCTCTGAGAACACTACTCTACATAGGAATACATGTAACTCCGAGGAGATTCAGTGACCTTGGCGCCGACAGCTTTCGCGTAGTTGAAACGGCTGGACGCGCACAGCCTCCGGGCTTTACCCTTTTGATACGCGAGGGATGGCTGCCGATATCTGTCGTCCTGTAAACCCGTCGAGGCAGAGCAGACATGCGTCTGTATTTCAGGTGGTCGGCGGAAGCCCTTTTCCTCGTCACAGCGCGAAAGCGCAAAAGCGTCGACAGCGACATACGCATGCGTCGCTTGGACGGGGCAATTTCCAAACCATTTGGGGAGGGTTTGGCTCTGAAGGCGCCCTTAATGCAAACGAGCAAACTAGAGTGCATTCTCATAGTTTAAAAAGAATGCATAGCGAATTTCAAAGCAATTGTGTTGCACGCGAAACCTGTGGCGTCTACGCTCTCGGCGCTCTTCGTCGGTTAGTTTAGCGACTGGCTTACCGCGCGGCGTATGTACACTCGACAGCGATTCCTAGAATGGAGATACCGGCGCTAACTCGGGTTTCAAAGACGTGCTACATGGTGTCAATTTGCTATCTGCTGGGCGCAGGGCTTTACCAACAAGGTGCACCGCAACTCAAGGCAATGTGTCGTTACACATCGCCGTGTCGTTACACTCGCTTAATAATCTAGAAACTTCTGGATTCGATTCCCGGCTGCCACAAACGCATTTTTTATTGAAACAGCTTCCCCTCCTCCTCCCCCCCCCTTAATACCAATCAGTTACGAGCCTCACGGTCACGTTTTTATTCAGGCTTCGGTTTTGGGCTTTGCGAAATGCCGAACACCTATAACAAGAAGTGTTTCACGTTGATATTTGCGTTTGGCATCATCCGAGGAGGCTTAGCGCCTTGAGTTATTAATGCTCTTAGGTTGCGAGTACACTCTTGCGGTGACTGATGTCATCGCGAAGAGAGGAGTTGTATCGCACCCACTAATCTATACATTGGCGGCTCTACTAAACCATGACGCCATACGACCGCTGCGCCATCCCTTGGCGCGTTACGGTCTGCACGGGACGTTTTGGAATTAGGTGGCTACGCTTCGACATTGGGGAGCCAGCTGTGGACGCTGGCGATCGCCTGTTTCGGCAGGCTCCCGCAAGTCATATCCTGGTCCTGCTGTTAGCGCTCTTTTTCGCTCCTATTTTGGCGCCCAGCGAGGGCTTCGGGCTGTGGATAACTCGGTTCACAGCTCGATTCACTGCCACTTGGTAAAACACGCGTGTTCGAAGTAATTATGCCTAATCGCAAGTTCGTATGTTCAATTGTGATTAAGGGTGCCTTATGCATTCGCATACCGTGAACTGCGGATGCTTTATGCTGTTAGGCTTCTGTGTAACACTTTTTCGCCAAACTCAAGCCTGACACTGTTCGAATAAAATTCAGCTCATAAACATATATACTTTGTTAAGGATCATTAGAGTGAGAGACGGAATTATTCGCGGGGGAGAATCCATAGAGCCCAAGTCTGTCGCACGTGGAATAAGCCGGTAATACCAACGGGACCCAGAAGAACTTACCTGAGGCAACCTGAACAAGAAGACCAACCGTGAAGGTGATGCAGAGATGTATTCTCATGATGGAGTTGTTCGACTGACGCACAGTTGAAAACTTGTTATAGATGATTTGGGAATAAAAACAGGCACCTGCAGAAAAGACTGGCGTCAGATGCAGTCTATATCTCGTCGTCAGAGGAAGCAGTCATTTAGATCAACTTTTGTACATTGAAATTAGAGTTAAGTAGCAAAAATAAATAGAGTGCCGGCGAGCTGGTGTACGTTGAACATGATTGTATTCCTGAGACTGGGATAGGGCTGTACGTTGCACGCGCCTCGTGTATCGACGCACCTTGCGCTACTTTTGAAACATGAAGGGGCTTTAGCTAGCAGCCAACTGAGGCGGCGCCTGTTCCGCTCGCCCTCCCGCGGACGAACGGAGAACCAGAGGAGCGGGGACGGCAGCGGCGGCGGCGGCGCGGAAACGGTGGCAGGGACTGTCGGCCTTGATGCGTCAAGCCATTTTAACGAAAAACGTGAGCGCGTTAAAAAGGAATTATTGTGCTCCGCCTTGCAACAGCCTTGCACGAAGGACCGGGATGTCTAATTTCATTAGGAACTTTTCGAGTATCGCATACGCTGCGGATTTCTGAACTTGTGCATGGCCACAAGCTCAATCTGTGCTCAACATGACGGAAAACGCTCCCCGCTAATAATGAAGAACTTTATAGTACGGTCTACGGAAAGTCTATTCTTTGCCAAAAGTAGGAGAAAACTCGTCGCGCAACGGTATGTCGAGCAATACAAATCGGGAATGGGTTCGCGTTTTAAGGCCGTTACAAGGAACCTGACCATTTATTCCAATAACTTTAAAAGGACAGAATACCCGTACTTGCTTTCAGGTAATTACAAAGCAAATAAAGACATGCTTGAAGCATTTTAAGCGCGTCTGTGTTAGCCAGCCGTTCGTGACGAGAGCTTAGAGCGCGCTGTTTCGGCCAGAGGGACCGCAATGTTGCAAAGGACACGGTACAAAAAATGTACGGCATATTAAAATATTTATTTTTGATAGAGCAATAAATGAAACCCCTAAACACGCCGATTATGTTAATATGCAGTTTTTGCATAGCGTACGACACCCCTAAAGTTCAGTTGGACGTACAGCGCACTGACGTTCAACCGGCAGTATCAACTTTCACGAGCGGCTTGATAGCCGAGTTGTGCAGCTTATTAAAATAGCATAAGTAAGTGTAAATGACTGTAAAAAAAAAGTAATAGGGGTCTTCTTAGCCCTACTGCAACACCTCGTTTTTTTTTTTTTTTTTGCTCGGTACTCTTTGATGCGTACTTTCGCTGTTTAATATCTTATATCCCACGGTCATTAAGGGTCTTGTAAAAGTTGGGGCCGTCAGTTTGACGTCAGTGCGCTGCACGGCGAACTGGGGTTTTGGAGTGTCGTATATGTGACAAGAGTTGTGCAAGGACTACAACACTTTTTTTTTTTTAGAGTGATGAACACGGCGACGCTCCTGGCGCGTACTGAAAATTTTGCTTCAAAGGCACAGCGCGAGCCTCCGGTTGTAATGCTACACCGCATGGTAGCCTGCGGTAACAAACTTTCTATCAATAACCATAGAACAGTTTGATTACGTGTTGCAATACACTAAAACCGAGACGGTGAGCAGCGAGTTGTGAGGCTGGGACACGAAGACACCAATACTGTGAACGCTGCTCTTCGAAGCTTGACGGTCACCGTGCGCGGCTCACTTTCTAGAGCACTATAATGGCCAGGCAAAGCGCAAACATATCTTCATCACCCTCACAAATATTCTGCCACAAACAGTGACGTGGCCGGTGCCTAAAACGCGCTCGCTCACCACAAAGCTTCGCAACTTGAGGTGTCTGCAACTTCTAAATATCAGCATGCTCGTTTTTCTAACGTGCATCAACATCTCCGTCACCTGTAATATGATCCCTCTCCAACCGCTTCGCATTCGTAGACAAATAAATCATTTTTAGCGCGCTGAACAGCTTCAGCCAGCAGGCGCACGGGATATCCTGGAAAATCTATCCCCGTCTCTTCCGCCATCTTGCAACTACCGCCCCGCCACCTATAGGGCGTTGGAGTTGCGAATAGGAGCACTCTATAGGGAGCGCTGCGGGCTATGTCACATGCTGCGCATGTGACATAGCCCGCAGCGCTCGTCTCCGTACTGTCCGTCTGTACCTAGTTACGCACTCGCGTGTTCCCTCACTTATCTTATGACTGTACATTGTAACGCCAAGTGTTTGTAGATGGGGAAATGTAGCCACAATCAGGTTGAGCGAGTACTGGTTTGAACAATATGTCGCGCCAGGGAAGGTCTGGACCAGGGTGAAAGAAGGGCAGGTGGGGAAACCTGAGCCGATTGGGCGATTCGATTCTGTCCACATTTTAGGAAGGTTTATGGCACTCCACAAAGATGAACCGACGCAAAGAAGAAACGAAAAACAAAATATCCTCATTTATTTTCCAGGCAACGCGAACCATTCGCAATTTATTTTGAAAAACGCGCAAAAACCACGCAAGTTTAATCGAGCAATCTAATCATATATTCAAGATATAGATTGTGTTTTGCCCGTAGTTTTACATTACAGCAAAAAATAATCAAGGAAGCGCGCAGCGTTATATACATAATGAAGGCTAGCTGAGAAGTCAGCTCAGGCGTATCGTAAATGGCGTCAACGGAGTCGATTCCACTCCCTCTGCGGATGTGTTCGGCGATCTATGCTTTGTCTCACCTAGCGCCACTAAATATGCTACAGCTTCAGAGTAGCGACACTCGCCCATATTGTGGCTTAAAATCATGTTTGCCGGCGGTTATCTCAAAGGGACCATGAAATGACCTTTTTGGTTTTGCCAGATAACTTTTACATTAAACCTTCAACGTTCACTGAATGCCGAACAGGCATCCGCTTTCGTCTCGGTTCATTAACTTCTACACGAAAAAATAATGAAATATCGACTTTTCTTTCTCTCCCACTGACCGCAAAACAAGTTGCGGCATAATTTTGACGGTCGTGACGTATGCGCTGGGACCGGAACCGGAAGTCTCTCTCGGCACGCGAATGGGAGCGTCAGCGGCGGCGAGTTGGGGGTGCGCCCGGTAGGTTTTACTGCGCTGATGGCGCTGATGTCACCGACGTATTTTCCGAATCGGCGCCCCTCATCGCCGCGATTGCCGTGGACACATCGCAGCTGAGCGAGACCAATGAGATATTGTTTCGCTACAGCGACAGCATGGGACCAATCCCATACGCCGGCATGCCTGTTGGGAAGCGCGGCGAGTCTTCCGTCTGAAGACTCCGAAGTAAACCCAACTGTCATTGTTGGAAAAGGCACCCGTGGCCAGTCGCTTGCAAAGCGACGTAGATAAAAACAAATTGCACGCGGCGTTTTCGCTGCCTCGGAGATGCAGGCGAAAGACCGACGTTAAAAAAGATACGTTTGAACTACTGCAGTGTCGGCAGAGCCACGTGCATACCTGTTCACACTCAGGTGTTCGCGCGCGTTTGATGGAAGTGCTGTATTCACGCTGCTGATGGCCTTCGGGACCGATATTTGCGATTGCAACTCGATACTGACGTTGACAGCTCTCGGCAAGGAAGGTTGGACCAGCATTGCAGCAGCTCCCACGAACTGGTATAGCTCGACAGTGACGTGCAGTCATGGCAGAATAAAAATGGCATACAAGTGTACATACCGTGTTGAAGGTAATCCATACGGCGATTATTCGAGCTCTACTATCACACAAAACAAGAAGATGGAATCGACGAGATCCCTTTTCGACGACGATGTTCGTCGACACTGCCTCAAAACGAGGAAATGACAAAGGGAAGAGATTGACCTCACCTCTTAATCTAAAATTGAGGTCAGCGATCAAACTATAATACGGGAAGGGTCCACAAGGGTCGCGCGGGCATATTCCATTCATTCAGCACGCCAGCCGGTCGTGTGGCACTGTCTTGGTCAAGTACCGCCGAAGCAACGCTGCGGAAGAGCTACTAGGCCTTTCGCAGCGCCTATCTGCCGAACTTCGTTGCCGTTTCAGTCCGTATCAGGTGTTTGCGGATCCAGCGTTCTTGTTCGTCGTGGTCTGTTTCAAGTACTTTTTCTTGCTGCTTGAAGTCAGGACGCGCAGAAGAGCATGTGAGAATATCGACGTTCGCTGGTCGTCGTGACTCACGGTGACCAAGTCGGCTGCAACTGTCGGCCATGCTGATTTGATCTGTAATAAAGGACAGCTCACGACAGCTGGATCTCGACTTCGTTTACCGCACGATAGATGGCGCTTGGATCTCGAGCATTATCAAATTTGGCAATTTTCGCCACACATCTCTAATTATGCTACAAAGTGTGGATCTGAATATTATTTAACAAAACTTTTAGGAAACATTTGCCGCTATTTATTGTTTATGATCGCGGTGCTGGTGAGGTAGGCGCATACCCGACGGGCGACGCGGATTCAGCTGACGTGCTGCACGTTCCACGCGGATGCGCTAGCGAGTCTCTTACGGTGAAAAGGCAGAGTGCCCTGACGGCGAAGAAGGCACAAAGAGGTCGGTTTTTTCTTTTAAAAGTTCTGTAGCGAAGAATTTTTTTTTGGCTCCCTGTTCTTGCGTTTTTGTGTTTCTTTTCCGCCTGCCACGACGTCCGGTGGATGAAATTCGATTTCGGATTCATTTCATGAGTCCGCTTTAGGCTTTGTCTGAAATCACGGGAAACGCTTTTTCCAACCTCCGCAAATGTTTAAACAGTTCGCGTCACAGCAAAGAAATATTACATGAGCTTCCTAGCGGCGAATCTAATGCTGAGTGAGTCGCACTTTTGAATCATGACGATCGGCAGTTGCGTCTGCTCTGCACAAGCACCAAGAAGGCGGCGCCCACGACAATGTCGGGGAAAATCGTTGCCGATACTCTAAGCGCAGCTCATTTAGTGGCTCTAGTCTCACCTTAGCACGAACTATTGTTAGCTGCGCGTGATAAAAGCGCGAGCTCTTTGTTTCGGATGCAGCCTCGGCGGCCGCACGAGCGCGCGTGCAGCGAGCGCTCCAGTCAATGCAGTCAAGGCTACCGCTCGCGCTTGCACAGCCTTTGCAGTTAGTCCACGTTAGACGAAGACGAAGTATAGTTTAAAAGTTTTGGCTGTTTACGTGCGAGCAACGTAAGTTTCAGTTCGGCGAGCCCCGCTGAAGACTCTCCTTCCTAGAGTGTGACGTCACAAAAGAAGTTTTTGGAATCTCCGCCCTCGTGCATCTTCGGGGCTTATCAAAGCTATGCAGGCGCACTCTTGCTATTTTTAAAAGGGCGGAAAAAAGTGTCACGACTGGGGCCAGTGCGGGCGAATATACCTATACTTCGTCTCACCTTAGTATGGACTATTGTTAGCCGCGCGTGCTAAAAGCGCGAGCTAGTCGCTTTGAATGAAGCCACGGCGGCTGCACGAGAGCTCGTGCAACATGCGCTCTAGTCAAGGCCGTCAAGGCTGGCTGCTCGCGCTAGCGCAGCCTTCGCACGCGCGGCACTCAAGCGGCACGCGCTGGCGGCCAAACGATCCCCTTTAGACGTAACGACAGGTCGGAGTTTTTTTTTGTGTTTTCTGGTGTTTAGTTACATCTTCGGGAAAACGAACGTGATGTCCAGAATTAAAGGAATAAAACTACGCTAGCATCAACCTCTATCACATTTTTTTGTAAGAGTGTCTCAGCTTCTCCATAAAGAATACCGCTGACACGTTGCGTTCTCTGGCAGAGTTCCATCCTAACCCGAGCCCATCGCTTTCCGTATGCGCCGCGCCATCTATCGTAAGGCGCAGGTACCTGACGAGCGGAAGCCACCAGGACACAATCCGGTCGCACCGCGGTGGCAGGTTTCAGTGGTGGTTTTTCCACCTTCCTGTCTTACACTCTGGTCTAGACCCCGGAACAAGAAACTGGCGGTAATTCACAAAGAGGATTGGAGGCTGTCTCTGTCTGTCGGCTACAGTTACTCACAACACGAGAAATGCAGGAGATATGGCGAGTGCCAAATACCTTACTATCGATTCGCGGCCAATGGGGTTACGGCATCAGCCGATTAGCCGGGTAAACTACGAATCACAAATCAAGTAGTGTGAGCACAAAACCCCCAAGGTTTCTTAATTTGTTGAAGTTACGGAGGTATCCCCTCGAAGCGTTTCGCTCTATCCCAGAAAGTAGCATGGCGGCTTCGAAAGCGAAAATGATGCTCGAATGGAAACCTAGGCACAAGGTGCAGCCCTTCTGCGATTCGCGACGATTTTTCGCGTGCTGTGTTCTGGCCCGTTCAAATGCTCGCCTGCCCGGCAGAAAACAAAACACGAACCTAGCCCGTTCTCTATTAGCCCGAGAACATGGCGTGGCGCCACCTGACGGGCCTATCGTCGTGACGTAGGATGAGGGATCACGTGACCGTTTCCTGCACTCTGCGTCAAGAATGGAGTGTCTCGGTCTTCACTTTTTTAACACTACGGGTGTTTAGGCTTCTTTTAACCTAATGTTTCGTTTCACTACTCGACCCAGTCGAGTTCCTAAATCGGCTACCGTACGAATGCTTCCGGGGAGCCGGTGAGCCGGTTGCAGGCGAGCAGGAAACGGTCGCCGCACGGAAGCGCGGTGGCGTGGACTGGCGCGGCGGAGGGTACGGGTCAACTTGTCGTTTTCGTCGGCCTCTTGCGATCTGTTAGGACCAGCTCCGCTGCAGCCGAGCTGGTCCTAAGAGATCGCAAGAAGCTAAAACCGGTTTGGTCTCTCTCGGTCGAACTCGGTCGCAAGAGTGTGAACGGGCCTTTACCGTTGAAGGTAGGCGAATGTTTTTTTTTGTTTTTTTAACTTCTATACGACCGGGGACTTCGTTACAACTCATTTTCAGTCGTGCTGTCTGTAAGCAGCATCAATGCGTTCGTGGACAAGGCCCACTAAATGTCCCGCCTGTTGCTTGAGGGCGAAAGTGTTCTTGAAGCTGGACACGTGTTCTGTAGAATCAAGAAGCTGGATAAGGATTGCTACAGGTTCATTGGATTCGTACTCCAAACGTCGGCGCTCAGTTCGTACCCGCACGATTTGGATGGAAGAAACGTCGGTGACACATCGAGCTCCTGCTAAGCATGGGTGAAGGAACATGCATGCCGTGTATCATTACCTGGTTAGGTTGAATGTACACACCGGCCAGCGTGCTGTGAAATCGATCGAGCTCGCGCCCAGAGCCGGGAGCGAAACAACTGGAGCACTCAGACAGTTGCGTTTGATTGCGTTTGACTGCGTTTGACTGCGTTTCGGCTGCGAGAAACCAGGACATCCCTGCTGCTTATATCGCGTGCAAACATGATTCCTTGAATTGGATTCCACGCTTCATACGAAGCACAGATGTGCCGGTGTCTTGCTTTCGGTTCTCAACACAACGCAGTTAAACGCACTCATGAACGCAAGTGTCTCAACCGGTTTTTATAGATTGCGATTTGCGATGAACGCCTTTTGCCAAATATAATCGGTCATCTCCCGTTGTTATCGTAGCTCAGGAATAAAAAAAGATTCTCGTGGCTCAGTGGTAACATGCTCGCTTCCCAAGTCGCGAGTCGCAAAATCAATACGGTGCAACTAATGGGTTTTTTTAACGTTTTTGAAGCACAGGTTTTGTAACTTTTCTGCGATGTCGGAATTTTCGAGCGCCGAATATTAAAGCTTGTTGATAACATTTATTTCATAAACTAATATCAGACCATTCAAAGGCCAATGACAGTTCGTGTACAGCATCGCTGTTTTTTTCTTTTGTAAAGAAAGATTATGCAAATATTCCTCTAGCTAGGTGTATTAGAGTTGTATAATCGTTTTATTTGGGCTCCTACCAGATAAGCAGATAGGTCACAAAAATAAAGATATTACTTGCTAATGCAGTGCAGCTACTTGCATCAGCAATCTTTAAAGTAAAATAAATAAAGCCACGTAACATTCTCACATTTATGCAGCTGCTGGTTGCTTAAATACCACTAAGCTGTGAGTGATGTTTGCATTAAAATAGTCAGTGAAATTTTATGGCTTGTTACCCTCTGTAAAACTGTTTCAAGTCTATTAGCACTCAGCTCTACTTGCATTGCGTGACGCCAACTTGTACATACATTTTTAACCCCATTGTTCAAATAATATTGAAGCTGTATGAGAAAGGTACTGCCACGCAGGGTGCGACTGTTCACATTTTATGAATCATATTGGAATGCTTCTCCTTGGGGTAAATGTGGTAGCTGATGTTTGGGTCGGTCGCGTAACTGCGGCATTGCGGCCCCGAACAGTACTTTACCATTGCTCCCTGAGCTCGACAGCTGCCGAAGCCGATCCACGCCTGTACTGATCAAGCTTCAAACACAGAAAAAACTGCGAAAGTACCGATTGAAGGGCTTCCGAAGGCTCCGACCAAAGCAAGGCGGAATAGCTGGCCTTATCACGTGATCCTCCATCCTACGTCACGGTCGAGGCGATCGCAGCGCTCCAATCGGTCCCGCTCCCGGGGCCAATATCTCCGCAATAACCAAACCAGAAACTTAAACAAAATCGCTTCAAAAAACGCTGTGTGAGCCCACGGCATAAATCTTGCATATTTGTTGTTTTCATCATTCTAATAGAGACAGGTACGTCGATCTCTGTTGGTTCGTGGCTTTTATTTGCTGCTCAGGTTTTCGCGCTGTTTCGCTGGATGATACCTCAAAATGCAATATTTAGTTCGGTTCTATATTTTGTCCTCTGCGGATACTGTCGGGGCCGGCGGGACGGGTATTGTGAAATATGTTTTCCATCATGCATGAAAAGATTTTTTTCACATCACTTACGTACAAGGACATTTGTCCTACGCGTTTCGCAATTTGAAAAGATGGATATTCAACTTTCGATAAACACTTTTCATGCCAAAGTCCGTGTGTTGCGGTGAGAGGCGGGGAGCACATTTCACGCTGCTCTAAAGTTTTGTAGACCGACGATAATGGTGACGATGATAATTCACGGCTTTTTCATCGGATTGTTTGGTTTGGTTGCGAGCGCCACCGGGCGTCACACAGTAAAAGAGTCTGACGGCGAATGCAACAGCCTGAGGAGCGCAGCCAGCGCGCGAAAAATCTCGGAATCCAGGTGTGGAACATCTTACTTTCCCGCAAACCGCATGGGGGAGCGAATCGCTGCATTATACCGTGCAGAGGAAGGTCTACAAATAATGAGGATACCTGTAAACACATTGCCGCGCACAGTAACACGACCATGTTTAAATTTGATGGACTATAGTGTATCGCTAAATGTAATCAATGGTGTTTGTGCGAGTCCGTGACATCACGTGACGGAATTACCGGCATGACAAGACGTTACGTGGTACCATGACGTCAGGTAACACCAAATTCTAGCTACATTAAGCGCAAAATCTACTCTGCTAAATGTAACGAAGAAAGTTCCCCGGCGAAGAAATTGTTTCTTTAAATTTAGCAGGCAACGATGTACATAAATGAAGCACACACTGAATACGCTGCTCAACATCGTCAGTAATCACTAGTGCCGTAAGGAGCAAAACAACACAGCATGCCCCGTACCGCAACCAGCACCACAAATTCAGACTGACGTCAGAAACATGAGGTGAAGAAAACAGGCTTTGAAAGTTTTTCTACGTTACCGATCTGCCAGCGAAGTGTCCAGGCGTCCACAGAATTCAATGGTTCGAAGCAACAGGGTCGCTTTGTTCTACAGGCCAGGCGGACGACGACCTCATGCGAGAGCACACTCATTACCAGTATGCAGCCAAGCGAGACCTTGCACCTGGCGCCGCACCAAGGACAAGTATACATTTATTTGTTTTACTAATGTTGTTTTCGGTCAATTATTTCCTCTCTCTCTCTTTTTAAAATCTGCTGACATCACCAGGCTGGGCGCTACACATCAGCCACATTTGGCGCCACCTGCCGCCAAACGACAGCTCGATGATGTTTCGCTTCAATGGCCATGGTTAAAAGGGCTGGTCTAGTGCGGTGCGTTGCTCATTTCCAGGTGTATGTAGTGAAATACGGTGCTTGCAGGTGCATTTAAGATTTGTTATTGGTTACTTTACACGCTTTGGACGTCGGAAGCATCGTTACTTTTGCTCTAAAAAACCATTTCCTCTAAAAAGTACTTCGTGCAAAGTAAAACGCGGAAAACTTTGCTTTGCTAGGTGATGAGCACGTGGAAATCAAGTTTACACCATAGACAACATGGCGAGATATTTACGCTTCGAAACACGTGCGTACTACACTTCCTAGAGCCAGGAGCTCTATCAAGAGGAATAAAATGTAGAAGTGAGCAAAAACTACTGGACGTTTCCGAGAAAGCCGTACCGTGCTTTTCAAGCTAATGTTGAACTATGAACTCAACTGAACGTCCACTTCAAGCTGGGACACTTGGTAGCAAGGAAGTACATCGGTCTTCCGTGCGGGATGCGTTATATATTCCGGCAAGGTTGATACTTCCAGAAACAGGTAAAAAAGTTCCCAAAGCTCCGAAATATCGCCTACCAGTACCACGTTCACTGAGCTCAATGTGCATATGTGAAACTCGCGTCAGTCCATTGCTCAGTTGCAGTCAAATACCATTAACATCCAGGTAGCGAACTGAGTGAAACCTCCCGAGTGCTACAACTCTGGATTTTGAAGAAACCTTTCACGTAAGACAGAAAATAGTTTGTTTCTGTGGTTAGCCAAAACAATGTTCGCAGGCGTCAAAAGAGCGCATGATCTCATGTTCACAGTATAATTAGTTACTTAATTGGTTCTGTGATGCTGCTAACATTTAAGGGCGAGGAGTTGTCTTTTAAGCGGTGTTCACACGGGGAAGAAATCCGCGGATAGGTGTGCGCGACGTCAATAGCTACCGCAACTCCCTCTTTCCTCAGTTTCACCGTTCAACGGACGAGGTGTGGGAGGAACGTTAGCGGAACCACTCGATCTTAGACGTTTATATGTGCGTGACACCACCTGAGAGAAACTAACGGTTTCTAACAGTGTTAGCGTTACCGGTAACACGTTACTTTTTTCGGCAATGTAGTAACATACTCGTTAAATGTTAATAAAGTTGCGTTACTCGTTACATCTTCTTCCTAAAGCTTCACAAAATCTAAGCTTCAATGTGTTGTGTTTTTTTTTTTTCGCGCTTCAGCTGCCAAGTTTTATAAATTCTTGCACTCACCCATATACGTTTAACAAATTTTCCTTTCTTCTTCCGCCGCAAACATCCCCACTTTAGAAAGATCCGAAAACCCACTGCGTTTGTCCCAGTGTCGAAAAACGTTCTCCTTTACAAAATACAAAATAACGCCAAAGTAACGTGCGTTGTGTTTTTATCGGTAACGGTAACGCGCTCCTCTCATTTTAAAGTAACGCGATCGGTAACACCCTTTTTTTTATAAAATTAACGCTCGAGTAACGCATTTTGTAACTTCTTTTATTGGTAACGCCTAAAACATTGGTTTCTACACTTGTCGTCGAAGCTATTAATCTTCATAAAAGTACACTGATCCGCCGCCAGACATGATTATTTGTACAGCCCGAGTATTTCCCCTTTCCTTCGCCACGGAGCTGACATCAAAGCGCTACAACGCAAATAGCATGTGATGCGCGCTCCAAGATCAACAACTCCTGACATCCCTGCCTAAAACATACTTAACTACCTGAACTGGAACAGTTCGAGCGTTGAAATGTCTGCGAGCGTCCGAGTTACGCCAAAGCAATAAACGACAAACACAGTCCTCAGACGTGTCAAAGTAAAGCTTGAATATCAAGCCCCCGCACGCGAAAAAACATTTCTGTGAACAAGTGGTACAGGAAGACAGACTTGGTCGCTAGGAAAGCACTCTTCGTCGGCGAACGAAATATCCGTCGCTAGTCAAACTAATATAACTCAAAGAAAAGACACCAGGTCCTGTCAAGACTTACCCGAGATGTCTACCGTGCAGGTTTCAGAACAAGATTCTTCTACGCAACATCCCGCGCCGTTCTCTTTTGATCGAGCTCCGGCAACTGTCTCCAGGCGGACCGTAAGCGGAGATCGTACTGTTGCGACAGGCCTTGGTCAAGGCCTTCCTGCGCTGTACCGTACTTTGTTCCCCGGCGAGGTTGCCAGGAACCGTGTTGACGTCGCCACACCTAGGCGCGAAGCTGAGCCGGACCCTTCTTTCTTGCTGCGATTACGCTGGCCCGAAACGGGGTCAGTCGACGCAGGAACCGGGGTGATTACTGGGCGAAGATTCCGGGTGACGGCGCGCCAGCTGCGGGACTTTCGTGAGGGTGCGTTCGGTTCGGATTATCCTCTGACGCTACTTGCGGATGGTCCGGCCAAACCCTTTCCCGCCGCCTAATGGAAGGTTCATCACTATCTCGGTCATCATCTCCAGGGCTGACAGTGGACCTTTTGTCGTGGCCTCCTCCGCGCGGCTTATCGAAGGCGAGAGTGCCTCGGCGCCGGAATGTGAAGTCCGGTCACCGCTACAGTGTGTATGTGCATGCTCGTGAGATGAGTGGGGGTGGGGCCTAGACATGACGTTTGTTGGCACCTCGGCCACCATTGGCTTCCAGTCGCAAAAATACCAAACAGCAATCCGATAAAAAAAAAAAATCAGGAGGTCGCATGTGTGCGCTCGGACGATGTAGTTACTTTGTATATATGTATTAAACAGAGGTTGTCGCGAGAGACCCTCCCGTCTCGTGATGTTCCTGCCGGGAGTCGGCCTCCGGTTCCTGTCATGGCCTGGCCCTGCCTGGGGCTTCCTGGGGAACCCCTCGGTCCCCACACTAAGCAGTGCATCTACCTATTCACTCATTCTGCGAAGTCGTTGACCCACGTCCTATACACCAACTCATGTTTACAAACAAACCGGAGCGCCCGGAGCGCCCCTAGCGGACGCCACCGGCGCCGCGCATGCGCGATGGGGGTGTGGGCAACAAGCTCGCCGTCGCCCATAAACAAACCATTGAAATGCGATGTTATCGGCGTCAGTGTGAGTCTCCCTGCCCTTTCTCGCTTTCGAATTGTTGATTCTACGTCTTCCTGGCAATGTCTGACTACATGAGCGGCGTCAGCGAAATTAACGAGGCTCGTTACACCGCAAAACTTCGCGTGAATAATGTGACATGCGGCGATTCATTCCGCGTGGACACCGCAGAATGTACGCTAAAGCCTGATTCACATAATGAGATTTCGCTCGCTATTTCAGTCGCGACGTCGCTCGGGCTCCAAAAGCGTGAACCGTAGCTGAGATGGTCGACGCCGATACTGAAAATCGCAAGCAGAATCGGACGAAGTGAATCAGGCATAACAAGTCGGTGATGGCCGCTGGTAACAATAATCAACATCTCCTTATATCTACTGTTTACGTCGAGCCTGCTTACCAACCTTCAAACTTAAGTCTTTTGGGGCCTGCACTTACTTCTTATCGCAAGTACCGGGCCAACATTTGGTCTAGGGGCCGGTGTCGTCTAAAAGAGCAGACGACAAGCAGAAGCGTTTGAAAGAGCAGACGACAGTTCGAACGATCAGACGGCCGTTCGAACTTCAGGACGCACTGAACGTAGTCCGCAGGTGGGCCGTACAACTTGACGGTTTTCCGGCGTTGATGTTGGAACAAAACAAATAAATCTGATGACCACAAGTATCCGTGAATTCAACGCAAAGTGCTTCCTGCCCAAGCAATTGTGTGTTGTCCGGCGGCGTCTGGCTTACCATTTTTACGGCACATATCCACGTTCTCGGACGAACCGAGAACATGAAAACTGATCTTCAAACCTTTCTCGACTCTTTTGGTACAGCCCCACTCGCGGCGGTTTGACGAAAAGGCATGTTTTCGTCAGGTTCCTTTCAAAACAACGCAGGAATACACGCCTCACATGGGGCCTTCCGCCCACAGCCCCAGACCGGAAGTGCGACCGACGCGCCACCACCGCGCCGTGACGTAACAGAGATGAGTTCGTGTATAGACCTGTTCATTTCAGTAGTTGTCTAACCGTCGGGTAGAGAACGCTGGCGCACTCGCCGCCATGAGGTTGCTTCAATTTGGGTTGTTTCAGTCTCAACGCGCATGCGATTGTGTTTCTGTTTCATGCCGTTTTCGCTTAATTTTGTGATACAAATTTTTTTCTTGAGCAACACAGCGAATGGCACAATGGTACTGAGTCACTTGGACAACCACGATGTGCTTTCGAGCCTAAATTGCGAACACTTTCACGAACCCCAGATGCGTCTGATTACGTCCAATCGTCAATTTCGGCCAGGTTCGGCGGTGAGACAACTGCTATGATGCAAAGAGAGGATTACCGTCGCCCACGGCCGTACCCGCGGACACTAGTAGCTAGAAAAATAAATAAATAAAGAGCAGGAGAAGCTCAGCATCCAGCACGAGCTTCTTGCCTGCCGCCGGGCTTCTGGCTGCGCGTGCACCTATAGTGGTATGAAAGGGCTCGAGCTCAAGCCAGAGATTCGACTGCTCACCTTATATTGTAACAGACAAAAATGCATGAGTGCTTTAGTGAAGAAGGAGGTCCACAACATGATTAACAATTTGCTGAATCACGAAAAACAGCTGAAGTGACGAGTTTACTGTTTGGGTTTCGTAGACCAACTTTATGTGAACTTCGCAGACTGAAGAAGTCACCTATAATAACGTAGATAATATAAAAATGTGTTTTTCTCTAGGCCTGTTTTATTTAAATAAATTAAGTTCTTGAGAAATATTGTAATAGACCAGCCTAGGCCGACTAGAAAATTTATTTAACTAAAGTACTCATTAACAAGATTTTGCAATATTGACCTTTGAAATAGACTACTGTAGACTTTCTTTTCGTGGGCTCATTATATTGCGATGTAGGTCCAAGCTGAAGTTTTGGAATAATTCGCGGGTTCTAATTTTTTCGACGCGGTGGGATCTCCATATAGATTTCAATGTGTTTACATTTTACCGGAATTGTTCGCGGGGCCTATTTTTCGCGAATTGTAGGTGATTCACGAAATTGAGGTCCTCGCAAAAATTAAGCCGTTTACAGTATTTGCTATACGGAGATTTAATTACGACGTTCTCAAGGTATTAGATAAGTGACAGGGCCCTCAAATGAAGTCTGACATTTATCTCCCGAAAAATTTGCCAGATGAAATTAAAGGCCGCAAAGAAGTTATCTCCGTTAAGTTGAGCTGAAGTCGAGCGCCAGGCACCACACCATGGACCTGTGTCCAAAGCTCTTCACTGGTTTGGACAGATGCGCTTTGTAGATTTCGGCATCGCCAGCTACTAAAAGTAAATCCATATTTCCCGTTGACAACGCTACACTCCTGCGATTTTCATGCAGACGGATTCTTTTCGACGTCACATATTATGGACCCCATGCACTCTCAAGCTGGCTGGGACAGTTTCTTACGCGGGAAGTCAAAATCTTTGTGTTTAAATAAATTAATCGAATTAAACTGGTTATCTTAAAAAAAATCGTTTAACAATTAAAATACTGCACACATGGGACTAATTGAGCAAAGTATACAGTTTCATGGAACTCATAAATAAAACGATCGAGTGAATGTTTATATAGAAAAAACGATTAAGAACGTCAAACATACGAAGGTGTGTTATTGTAAACAAACAAATGGCCTGATGTTGACGTACCATATTATTTCTAGCATCAAAAAAAATAATTGAACTTTTGTTGTCCTATTTTGTCCACAAGTTGAGCTATATGATCAAAAGCCACTGTTTTCGATCTGTTATAAATAGAAAGCACGATGCTTTCATGAAACACACGTGGTTATTTACAGTGAGTATTTTCACACCTTCCTTGAGATCCTAAATGCGCGATCATGTATATGTTTATATTGTGCTTCCTATTCTGAATGTTCCGCCATTATTAGTAAGCAAACCTGAGTTATTGTCCTTTGAACCTTTGTGCTGTCTTAGAGTCATATATGTGCTGAATGTGCGCGAGCGTTAACGTTGATCATGTGCCCATATAGCCTCCTCACACGTAGCCGGCACACCGACGGTAAAAATAGTCAAAACGTGTCGAAAAATTAACTGCAGAAATTGCGAACATAATAATGCAATGCAATTACATGGTAAATATATAAGTATCGGACGACACTTTAGGGATTGAGGAAAGAAACGCGGTGAAACGCGACGAAAAAAAACGAATTTAACGCATCCGCCAAGACGCCGAGTAGCGCGGAGGGGAGAGCGGAGCGACGAGTTGAAGCAACCTAATGGCGGCCGCATCACGTGACTCCAATATGGCAGCGCTTATGTGGCGGAGGGTGAAAAGGTATTTCTTGCACTGACGTCACATCCCTGCTTTTGAACACCATGCAAAGAAGGAGAGGGGCTGCTTTTGTAAGAATTTTGAGTGACAGGATAATTCTCCATACTCTTCTGGGAAGAGGATAGCGACGCCTGTGCAAATCCGAGAGCACAAAGGAGGATCCTGATAAGAGGGAGTTCCTTCTTTCCCTTTTCTCTGGAGGGCATCGGAAATGACGTCATGTGCAAGCCACGTATACACGAACTCATCTCTGTGACGTCACGGCGCGGTGGTGGCGCGTCGGTCGCACTTCCGGTCTGGGGCTGTGGGCAGAAGTCCCCATGCCAGACGTGTATTCCTGCGTTGTTTTGAAAGGAACCAGACAAAAACCTGCCTTCTCGTCAAAACGCCGCGACTGGGGCCGTACCAAAAGTGCCGAGAAAGGTTTGAAGGTCAGTTTTCACGTGCTCGGTTCGTCCGAGACTCTGGATATGTGCCGTGAAAAGGGAAAAGCAGACGCCGTCGGACAACGATTGCTTGGGCGGGAAGCACTTTGGGTTGAATTCACGGATACTTGTGGTCATCAGATTTATTTGTTTTGTTCCAACATGAACGCCAGAAAACCGTCAAGTTGTGCGGACCACCTGCGGACTACGTTCAGTGCGTCTTCAAGTTCAAACGGCCGCCTGATTGTTCGAACTGTCGTCTGCTCTTTCAAACGTTTCTGCTTGACGTCTGCTCTCTTAGACGACGCCGGTCCGTAGACCAAATGTTGGCCCGGTACTTGCGATAAGAAGTAAGTACAGGCCTCAAAAGACTTAAATTTGAAGGTTGGTAAGCAGGCTCGATGTAAACAGTAGATACAAGGAGATGTTGATCATTGTTACCAGTGACCATCACTGACTTGTTATGCCTAATTCACTTGGTCCGATTCTGCTTGCGATTTTCAGTATCGACGTCGACCATCTCAGCTACGGTTCACGCTTTTGCAGCCCGAGCGGCGTCGCGACTGAAAATTCTGAGCGAAATCTCATCATGCGAATCAGGCTTTAGCGTACATTCTGCGGCGTCCACGCGGAATGAATCGCCACATGTCACATTATTCACGCGAAGTTTTGCGGTGTAACGAGCCTCGGTAATTTCGCTGACGCCGCTCAAGATAGTCAGACATCGCCAGGAAGACGTAGAACCAACAATTCGAACGCGATAAAGGGCAGAGGGACTCACACTGACGCCGACAACATCGCATTTCAATGGTGTGTTTATGGGCGACGGCGAGCTTCTTGCCCACACCTCCATCGCGCATGCGCGGCGCCGGAGGCGTCCGCATAGGGGCGCTCCGGGCGCTCCGGTTTGTTTGTAAACATGAGTTGGTGTATAGACCGTTTTATCGTGGGTAGCGCCATTTTGAGAGAGAGAAAAGGGGAAAGGACTACCGGCGCTTTCCCCTTTCTGGTTGTATAGAAAGAGTGAAAGTCCCGGATGAGAGGCTTGGCCGGTGTTGGGTGTCTGCAGTGCCCCAACTTCGTTCGCGCTTCCTTCTTCGTTTCAAACTCCCAAACTTAATTAGAGCCACGAGCCTTCGATGGCAACAGTCCCCCGGTCATCGGGACACCATTGCTGGGTTATACGGTGCACGAATAACGACAGAAAGTGTCAAATACTGTCCGAGCACCTATGTAGCTTGCATGGAATCCGGCAAGGCGAATGCGGCTGCAATGTTTTTAAGCTCCATCGCTTTCCGCAAGACTGGAATCGATGAACCATTTATCAATTTTCGCTTGCAATGGGCCTATTTCAACGTAGCCGTTTTTAGTAATCAACAAGCGATACACGAAACGGGAACCTCAATTAACTTTTGTAAACACCCGGAGCTGCTACAGATCGTTTTGCTGCGCTGCTTTTATCTTCATGTCCGTGTTCTTATATTTCCTTGTGGATGAACGACGAAGACGTTCTAGATGTACTTATATCGAACCGCAGAAAGCCTCAAAGCAGCCACGAATTATTTTACTATTTAATGCAATATTTTGAGTACTCACCTCCAATTTCTATCGCTGGCACGTTCGCTGCCGCTGTTCCCCCGTCGCCGCACTGGCGGAGAGCCATGACTCGAACAAAGAAACGTGCGCACTGGGCTCTAAAACGCAGATCGCAACACACGAGACGTACCCTGCAGTGACTATCCAGCGCTTCAAAGCGCCCAATCAACGGAAAGAACCCACCAGCAGCGCTCCAAGGAGCGCTTTTGCCGGCTCTCTGGTATCGCGCAGGAGATCGCGATTCAGGAAAACCGGTAGAACTACTTTTTCAACAATTTCCAGCCTCACCCGGCAGCGGAAATGAGCATTCAACTAAGTGTTGTAGATGATAAAATCGAGTCAGTCACCACTGCAAATTATCAATATTAAGATAAATTCAGTTACAAAGTTTTACAAGCTGAAACAGCAGTTATCACGAAAAAACTCGCACGCACCTTGCGAGCGTACCCCATGTTCATCGGCGGTACAGCGTTCGGTGCGCGCTCCATTCACAAAATGTTCCGAGCACAGTCGAGAGGATGGCTTTGAGGAAACGCCTTTTCGGTTTACGGACGCAATCCACTGCCGCCGGAGACCGGGGTCATGTGGAAAGCGATGGAGCTTAGAGACATTGCAGCCGCTCTCGCCTTGCCGGATTCCTCTGCAAGCTACATAGGTCCTCGGACAGTATACGACGCTTTCTGTTTTTATTCGTGCACTCTATCGACCGAGCAATGGTGTCCCGATGACCGGGGGACTGTTGCCATCGAACCGCTCTAGTTGGCGAGTTTAAAACAGACAGAAAGGCGAAAGTTGGGGCACAGCAGACACCCAACACCGGCCAAGCCTCTCATCCGGGACTTTCACTCTTTCTACACAACCAGCAGGGGGAAAGCGCCGGTAGTGCCATCCCTTTTTCTCCTCCGCCCTCTACCGAAAAAGGAGGGAGCGACCTTGAAGTCAAGCGAATGATCTTCGGCGTCGATACGGCGTCCGATGACGCGAAAAGAGATCGGTTGCAGTTGGGCGTAAACTTTTATAGCCAGATCGCTATCTGAGTTAGTCGGGTTTCTGTGGGTTACGCAGAAGTAAAAGGCAGACAAACACCCACGGACCCATGAAGAAAAATGTAGCATTCCAGAGGCTTGTAACCAGGGTGTCGAACCGAAGTGTTTTTCGTTCCGGTTCAAGGAAAACGGTTTAGCTTCGGTTCAACTCCGGAGTGAAAAAATAAAGGTTCAAACCGGTTCGAACCGGTTCGTACTCATATGCTACAAAACAATTGACGGCAGCAAAAGATAAACTATGCATATTTTATAAACCTGTTACGGGGAAAACGTTTTGGTCCTTGCTGTTTCTGCTACCACTGCAGAGACCGAAGCTGTTTTGCTGCTTTCTGTAGCTGTAACTGTTGATTGAATCCCCCCTTCCCTTCCTGGTGCTAGACTTTAATTTCGATTAGATTATTAAATTGGCTGAGTTATTTTAAAAGCAGATTTGATGCTCCACGGTATGGCAACTAGTGCAGGTTCAAAAATATACATCGGCCTTTGTATCGCCTTCTTATCCGATCAGTCGTAGAATGAAATCAAGGCGTTCAAAATAAATTGTACACAACTCCAAGAAGGTTTATTAATTGGTCCCTTTTGTTGACGTACGAATTGGGTATGTTCTAGTGATAAATTTGACTTCCCACATGAACGAAACACCGCAAAAATAATTTATCAGTTTTGCCCAGGAACGAAAAAAGAATTATTTCGGTCGAATTCAACTCCGGTTTGCGCGAAAATATTTTTTTTATTGCATCTTTTTGTTTATTTCTTTGGTTAATGTGTTTCCCGCCGCGCACTTTTCACGTGACTTGACTTCACGTATGAATCGAAAACCGCATGGAAAACATAGCGCAAACCGGTTTTCCGGTTTTTGGTTTACGGTTTGGGCTCAGTTCAATACCCTGCTTGTAACTTCAATCCTTGGGTTTTCTTCCAAGTTTACGTTTACGCATCGGACCGGTTTCTTGGTAGTATGTACTTGGACTCAGGGGCGGATCCAAAACTCCGCTTTGGGGGGGGGGGGGCGGAAAATTTTTAAGGATACTATTCTCCCATTCTCTCTTGTACAAGGGGGGTCCACCCATGTCAAATTGCCCTCGGAGAAGGGGGGAGGGAGGGGGGTCGACTTTGTTTGGGGGGGGAGGGGGGCGGCCACCCCGTCGCCCCCCCCATTGGATCCCCCACTGCTTGGACTTCAGAAACTGCCGTGCTGCGTTGGACAGTTGGATGAATTAACCTGCAGGGAATCTTACATGGATAAAAAATTTAAATTTTCTTCTGGCACGATTGGGGGTTTTCTCCTATCTTTTCCATGAAAAGGAGACGCTATGCAAGGTCTCATATGAACATGGACTATTCGGAAGTTTCAGGGCAATCAAAATGGCTGTCATCCGTATGATTATCGTAGAACATTAGTGCGAGGTTGGGTCCGCGACGCTTAGTGTTGGAGGCAACCCGTTAGAAGCAACGGCGTTAAAGGGGCACTGACACCCCAAAGGTCGTATTTTTTTTATTATCTAAAACGACGCAAGTTGTAGTCATAAACACGCAAAAAAAACCGCATCGCGAAAAAAAATTTCTTCGCGCGCGCGCGCGCCTTTTTATTTTTGGCGTTTAAATCTCCCGCCGCTACCTCCTCCCTTCTTTTGATCGATGACGTCAAAAATTAGAAAATTTCAAAGCTTTGTAGGCGACATTTCTATAACATTTAATAACGGCAATCGTAAAACATGTTTTTTAACGCAATTGCGAACGCACTACGGCCCCTCTTTTTGAAATACCCAAAATCGGAGTTCGGTGAGATGTCCCTTCCTAGAATTGTGTCCTCCCTCAGAAAACTCGGCGGCGCTCGAGCAGATGCGCGAGTCGGCGAAGAAACCAGTTTTTTTTCCCGCGCCAGCTCCCTTCTATCGCGCCAGCTCGCCTCCTCCTCGCATCGGGTCAGCGGAGGTCCGAGAAAAAGTCGAGTCGCAGGAGACCGCAAAAGTTGACTCACTGCACTGGCGGGGACCGCGCGGGAACTTCAAATTCGGCATTTGGAAATTTGTTTTTTAATTTACAAATACTGAATTCCCAAGTTTCAAATTTTGAGGGTAATGTCCCGGCACCGTTTTCAATCGTTTCGGATAATAAAAGGAAATATGATTTTGAGGTGTCAGTGCCCCTTTAAAGGTAACACGTTACTTTTTTCCGGTAACTTTGTAACGTACTCGTTACATTTTCAAAACTGTAACTGGTAAAGTACTTACGTTACTTATTTTGAGTAACAAGTAACGTTACTCGTTACATATTCTCGCCAAGACTGTAAAAAATTACTCTTAAATTTTTTTCGTGTTTTTAGGTGCCCAATCAAGGGGATTTTTGAGTTTTTGACGTCTTTATTTGTGTTTTTATTTTTTCGAGTATTTAGATGAAGCTGTAAAAAATATTAGGTAATCATGTTCAGCTTCTGCATGGAAATAATGCTTCTTGAACTATGGCGCTTATGTATACCTCAACGTTACTAGAACCACTCAGTTAAAAAACTGCCATAGAGACTGCTCTGAAAAAGTGGCCCCGATCCGTCCACGAGAACCGAGCTAATGGCGATCCCAACGCCGCCATTTCTCCCGCAGCGGCCATTCCAGGAACTGCACGTGACTTCCATTTTCGTTGTAATCGGCCATTTTGGGGCTAGAACAGATACTGTGGAATGGGCTTCGAGGTACCGCCCCCGACTCCCAAGCGGACGCGCCGCGGATTACTACCGTGGTTAATATGCGCCTAATTCAGTACGCGCTACCTGAAATCACCGCTGAGGCACGGTTGTATAAAAACAATATTAATTATACTGCAAAACCTTGCGAACTAAAGATTAAACAACACGCGCCCTCCATTTTGTACTAAACTCCAATAAAAGTTACTACAAAAAGAGTTTTTCCCGTTAGTTTTTACGCAAAAACATGCTTTCTAAAAGCTCAAGGCGACCACAGTTAAGACAAATGATACAGAGTGGCGCTGTTGTCGTATTTAGCTCCATCTCGGTGGACGCCAGCGGCCCAGGTTTCAACGGCGAGTTTCCCAACTGAGAGTTCTAGTAACGTTGGTATACTCTAACGTCAATACGGTAAAATAGAGTTAATTCATAATGAAACAGTAGCGCAAAAGTAACTTAAGTTACTTTTTGGTCGGTAACAGTAACGGTAAAGCGTTCCTTTTATTTTGGGGCAACGGAGGTCGGTAACGCGTTCTTTTTACATGCACGTAACGAGTAACGTATTTCGTTACTTTCTTTCAGTAACGCCTACAACACTGGCCGAAGCTTAACTTGTTCTAATTTCGAAAAATACGAGTGAGGGATATGAAAGCCTCGCATCATATTTGCACGTCAGGAAGATGCGAATAAGCACTTCTCTTCTGAAGTCAATCATCCCGACGCTAGGAAGCGCAATTCACACACTGCGGTGCAACCATCGCCGAAAGTTGCGAATACGGGTAGAAACTGAGGGGTGGAGGAAGTGATAGAACGCGAGGGGACGTCAGAGCACAGGACTATGGTTGGAATGATTAGTAAGTAGGTGCAAAGCTAGCTGCTCCCCTTGAATCACAGTTGGAACGCGTTCGAACGCCGTCGTCTGGCATTCGGCGTTCGCGTTCGAACAGTGAGTAGAGAGACTGCACTGTTAGCAAAAATACCACGCCCAGACGTGTAAACCGTTGTCCCATAGCGGACCCGTCAAAACGTTTTCGCTTTACACGCAGCCATGTGTTATTCGCCTACAAACGAGGTGCCGTGTAAACTTAACAGGCTACTCCGTGTCTGCCTTCCGCAGACACAGTTGAGCGTGTTGGCTGAGCGTGCTCATAAAACATGGCGGCCAGCAGCCGAGAACAGGCGACACCGTAGAGGCGAGAGACGAGCCCAGCGAGCCGCGCGCCTTTCAGCCGAATAGACCCTTTACGAAAGTCAGCGCCTCTAGTGTCGGTTGCGCGAACTTGACAAAATCCGCCATTACTGCGTCGTCAAGCATCGAGGGGGTTGAACCTGAACCGTTCCGCTGCGTTCGGCAGTGGTGATAGCGTTTGACATGCCAACCCATTGCTGCGTCCCTCAATGCACCCAAAGAGGGCCAAAATATAAAAAACAACACAAGGTGAGTCTTTTTTTTTCACGTTAAAAACACCAGTATTCGAAGAAATCGGGTCATGCAGATCCGCGCGGAGTGAGCGACGATCACGTTTGGCCTGTCCGCTGCTGCCTCAACGCTTTTCGAAGCTTCGAGCGCGTGTTCACCGCTTCGGAGTGTAAAGTTAGCACAAATAAAAATAATCTATAGAGGATAACCCCTGTCCACGCGACATCGTTTCGAAATGCGTTTGAACTGCACGAGTAATCGTGCGATGGATCACGCGTAGCTGCGAGCGACTCCTGACCAGTATTCAGAGTTGATTTCTGACAACGTTGCGTTGTGGTGTCCGATCACAAGTTGTGTGAAGTTTCCTAGTAGGTATGGGCACGTAGCTTCGGATAATACCTCGTCCGCACAAGCACTCGCGCAAAAAAGAAAAAAGAAGAAAAGAACGAACGCAAGGAGTGCTCGCACGTCACGACATTACATGAAATTCGATAGAACATTGTTTTACGTTCACGACATCGGCATTGCATGGTTGCTCTTGCTAGCACGGAGAGGTGTACTTCGTCTCATTAATGCCTGCATCGGGAGCTAGTGCTGCATATTCTAAACATGTTTTCAAGCGCGCGCCCGGGGCGGTATCGGGCCTCCGAGAACGATTTGCTTTGCTCGCCCCCGCAACGTTGTGCTAGAGCTGCTCTTCAAGTGCTTTGACCACATTACCTCGTGACTTTGTCCGTGAGCACAGAACTCACCCGATCACAACCGCAAAAGGCACAGCATTCCATAGAATACATCACACAGCATATTTGTCTGCCACAACATAAAGTATGGAATGAATGAATGAACGATGTGTTGTTGAGAATAACACTGGAGAGTAAAACAGACGTGCACATGGGATGCATAGCAGAGTTGACTTTATTAAGGTCGTTTCAAGAGCTTGTAACAAAACAAATAGGGACAGAGAGACACACATGAGTCTTGACAGAAGGCTGTTTAAAAACAACCAGTAGAACAGCCCAACGGAAACAAGTTTCTATTGCAAAGTTCCGTCTGCATCGTTTGAGTTATGCAACCACATTTTCTCTAACCGCAATATTTCTACTCCCAGGTTTCCTACTTTGGCTTTCTTCTGGCTCCTGAAGCAGCTTGTTTTGATGAGCACTCCGGTGGTGGATCTGAAATAAATTTGCGTTCTTGTTTACTTATGTTTACTGCATAGATTGTACAGTGAACAAACATACTATGTGTTCACCCACATTGTTTTTTAAATAGGTGAGAGGCATAATCTTAGCAGTGCTCACTATGTGTGAGAAAAGACGCGTCATATATGCGATTATTCGTTTACTAAACGCCGGAAGCTTTTACTACGCCGAAAGTTAGGACTGGTTTGTCCTTACGTTTGAGCTAGCATGCTCGTGCAGATAGTGGACATAGTGCACGCTCGCGGGCACCACAGACGTCAAACCGTCAACGTGAAACTTGCCAACACAGAAAGCAATACTATCAAAACAAATGCCTTTGCTTAAAAAAAAAAAAGCTATGAAGCACAACGTACAGAGGCGAAGTTCACCGGCACGACGCAAGAGCGATTCTGTTTACCCTCTCACCCCCGCCTCGTACTCTTTAGTCCGTACTCCACTGAGCTTCGCAAAACTATCTCAAGCTGTGAGAAGTCAACGAGCCGGAAAATATTACATTTCGTTTCATCATGCAAAAGAGGCCGAAGACGCGCGAGTATCTTAGGCCTCTTTTGGCGTTTCCTTGTGCACGAGCGCTGCGGCAGGCGGCACAAGTCCGCCGGCACATAAAAGACACGTTCACGGCGTGATGCGCGAGCTTGTAGCTTTGGGTTGGCTCACGCTTAGGTCTGAACGGGCGACAAGAAAGAACAGTGCTTACCTCAACACTTGAACCGACGCCGGATCAACGTAGGCCTCGGTGATGAACTTGTTGCTTCGGCAACCTGGCGGCTCGAAGCGAGTGTCGAAGCGCGGTACTCCTCTATCTTATATTTGTTAAAGCTACGCGGAACTGCAGTGTGGTCAGTGCTCCACGGGGAAGGCAAAGTCACTCGTCCATGAGGACCGTTGCCAAAGGTGCCGGGAGTACTGCCACAAGCACCTGCCATCGCTCGCTCCCGAAACGACGACGCAGTAATGGCGGCGGTTTCGGTATCTCATAGTTGCTTGACTGACTTTCGTAAAGGGTCTGGTGAAAGCACACGAGGACGCGTTTGTTCTCGTTCGATGTGCTTTTTATGCACAGCAAACAGTCTCCAAACGGCGGACGCCGCTACGTGCAAAGGTACGTACGTGCGTCGTCGGAGATCGGTGGCGTCGGTAGCTACGACGGAACCGCTAGATAAACAAACGAATACGCGAACTTACATGGATAAAAAACTCGAGCAAACTATGGGCTTTGTGGTAACTTGCGCCACCTAGTGAGGTTTCTAGCAGCCAGCGAAAAAAAAAAGCAGGAGTTTGTTAATACGCTGACAACGATCATGAATAGACAGCAAGCCTACATACATCGCAGACAACACGAGTACCACGTATTACACCGTACCGACACATACACAACAACGACACTGCGCCCGACACTTCCTTTTTTTCTTTATTGCCGCATTGAGACACACAACACTGAGATTACAAAGAGCGACAGACATTAAAACACCAGCCCGGCTTGGGCTAGTAGTGCTAGATTAAAACCTTTTCATGCTTAAAAGAGGTTCCACGCGTGGAATCCACTCGGGCACGCTCTTCTGTGCCTTATACACCTCGAGCAAAGATGCAATACTCTCCCGGAAATATTCCTGCGCCTCGCGGGCGTCAACATCTGCGTGGCGCATAGCCATCCGAGACCTCCAAATGCTGTGCAGGCCCAGTAACATCATCGTATCGAACGGCACACCGGCCTCATTTTCGATGGGGAGGTACCTGATCCCGTGCACGTCCAGAGGTAAATCTTTCTTCAGGGTCCGTTGAAGAACGTCCCAGAGAAAGACGCCATCCCAACAATCAAGAAAAACGTGTTCGATGGTCTCTGGTTTTTTACACAAGAAACAGTGGTCGCCCCACGGGACGAACAGTCCTTTAGACGCCATCCATGTCTTTACAGATAACGTGCCTGTGTGCAAGTAGAAAAAGAATGTTTTAACCCCGGATGGAACCAGCATTCTCTTAACTCGTTTTAAAACGTCTTGGCCTGGGCCTGCACAGTACTGTGCTCGATACAAAGGTACAGGAAGAACAACATCACAGAGATCCTTATACAACTTTTTGCGGGAAACTTCGCTTAAATATTCGAAAGAAAAACGAGCTGTCAGGAATTTACATGAAACGAACGACCTCCTTCATATAACCGTGAATGCGCCCTGGCACCCATGCCGAAGAAACCACAAACTCGGGCAGAGCGCTACTCAGCCTCACTTGGCATACGGTGCGCAAAAAAGGGTCACCTACATCCCGCAGAAAGATAAAACGGTTCACAATTTGACGCAAAAACAAATGTGTCAACCCTAGTCCGCCGTTGCGGACGCTCCGAAAAAGGTTCAAACGACTCGTTCGTTCCCACACCGAGCCCCAAATAAACACAGCAAAAACCCGGTGCAGTTTCTGCACATTCACCCGGGAACAGTGCACGACTTGGAGCACATACCATAGTTTACTAACGAGAAACAGGTTGCAAACCGTTGCCCGAGCAAACATTGAGAATTCCCAACCTCTCCATTTCTCTGTTTTCTCCCTGAGCTCTGCTGCCTGTCCGCGCCAGTAGGGCTCGCTATCACTGTAGCTCTCGAGGGGTACTCCCAAATAATTTACTGGAGTGGTTTGCCACCTTATGTTTTCAAATACACTTGGAGTCGAACACCAGTTCCCATGCCAAAAACCCAGACATTTGTCCCAATTGACAGCACTTCCACTAACGGCACAAAAATGTTTCACAGTCTTCACCACTTCAACAACGCTTTCTTGATTTGTGCAGAAAGTAGCAATATCGTCCGCGTAGGCTAGGATACGCACCTCAGAAGAAAAAGCTTAAACCCATTAATACTGTTGTTTCTAATAATGCTAAGGCAAAAGGACTCGATATAGATGCAAAAAAGAAGGGGTGAAAGGGGGCATCCTTGGCGGACAGAACGGAGCACTTTGATGGGATTTCCTAACGCTTTGTTAACTATTAGCCTTGTCGTACAACCACTATACGCCATTCGCACTCCTTCGCGTACAACGGAGCCGACATTAACATGATCAAGGACTGATAAGAGGACGTCATGCGGAACCCGATCAAAGGCTTTCTCTAGGTCTATCTGCAGCATTGCTACACCAGCGTGCATGACGTCGCAACACTCCAGGACACTCCGCGCTTTATGAATGTTAGTGAAAATTGTTCTACCCCTTATGCCACATGTTTGGTGGGGTCCTACAAGCTCTGTTATTACAGATTGTAATCTCCTGGCCAATATTTTCATGAATATTTTATAGTCCACATTAGTTAAGCTTATGGGGCGATAAGACCTGACCTGTCGAAGCTTGATTATGTCATCTGTCTTGGGTATCAGAACAGTGTGCGACGATAAAAAGGACGGCGGGAGGACGTTAAGCTCAAAGGCCTCGTTGAAAACGTTTGTTAATACGAAAGAAATATCATGCTTAAACGCCTTAAAGAAGGCGGCAGTTAACCCGTCAGGGCCCGGGGACTTTCCAGGGTTGAGTGCTTCAATCGCTAATTTTACTTCCTCTACTGTAATAGGGGCTTCCATACCTTCTTTCGTTTCGTCGTCTAGTCGGGGCATGAAAGACAAAAAGTCGCTTTCGAACCGCCCTACCTGAACTGGGGAATGAGAATACAACGCGCTATAGTAATCGTAAAATGCTTGTTCTATGTCTTTCTTTTCACTCGTAACCACCCCTCCGCAGTCTATTTCGGCAACCTCATTGCGACGCGCGTTTCTTTTCTCAAGGCCGAGTGCACGCTTGGTGGGCGTTTCCCCCGCTGTTATCTTGACGGCCCTCGCTCTCACCAGGGCTCCACGATAACGCTGTCTGTCGATAAGCTCCAGTCGCGCCTTTAAAGAACAAATGTCTTCTTTGAATACACCCGGAGTTTTGCACTCTTCTTTTATCAGTGTCTTCAAGTTATTACGCAGCATAGTCTCGTTTTTCCTTTCTTCATGCCTTATTACGCTCGCTCTTTCTAGTGCCTTCATTTTAATTTCCTGCTTAAAGCGCTCCCAGTTCGCCCCATACTCGGACATCCGCCCATTATCAATTTTTTCTATAGCAGCCGCAACTTGGGCTTTGAAATCGTCGTCATCTAGAAGTGTCGAATTAAGCTTCCACTGCTCCCAGCAAAAAGAATTTCTACGTTCTTCTTTACTTCGAATGCTAAATGAGACCAAGCAGTGATCGCTAAAGGATACGGGGAGCACGCGATAATCGTAACATAACGGCACCAGTTCCAACGAGACGTACGCTCTGTCCAATCGGGCGTGACTAGTCCCCTGAAAGTGGGTGAATTGGCCTCCCCGCCCACTTCTAAGACATTCCCCTACATCTTCAAGACCAAACTCATTAATTATATTAATCAAACTAGTGGTGCTCGCATCACGGTGCGGAGTAGAACTTGTTTTGTCGCTAGCAGAACAAACACAGTTGAAGTCGCCAAGAAAACAAAGAAGGCGCTCACAATTACAAAACTGTTTGATGAAATCAAAGAACACCTGCCTTTCCTCAACTCTTGTTGGAGCATACACACAGATTACGCGCCATTCGGAAGACGACAATAAAAAATCGCAAACAATAAATCGCCCCGACGCGCACGTCGTCACTGCCTGAACGGTAGCTCCCAAACACTTGCGTACAAGCAGGATAC